>RPOG01002190.1:1722-103630 GCA_008086565.1 Thalassoma bifasciatum | reverse complement strand
TGAAATGTTATTTTAACATCAAATTATTCATCTTATTCACAAATAAAAGAAATGAAACACACAAAATGAAAATGTATGAGTCACTACAGACACTTGAGAGATACTTGCCAATAATTTCACACAGAAAAAATAACAGGAACATATAAATATATTTTCATATATTTGGTTGCGCCACCTGACATTTTTGGGTGCTCAAATTAAAAATACTAAAAAATATTTTAGACCCTCTTTTTGTCATTGACCCATTTATAAAAATCAGAGTGGATTTATTTGACAGCTGACCCACGTGCTCTCTCTGTTTACATTCTGCAGAGGAAGCACGCGCACAGCTCTACTCGCTCTCTCATTGGTTTGACGTCACAGCGGCTCCTCCCACGGGCGGGACCGGGAGGAGACGGTGTTTGGATGCCGCGTAAAAAACGGTTAATAACTTCATGAATTATGTTTTAAAACGTGTATAACCGGTGCATGCTGACTTATAAGTGTTCCGGGAGGAGTTAGAGTTTAGCCGGAATGAACAGAAAACTGTTTTTAATCCGATAAAACAACCAACGGCTCAGTCTGTGTTAGAAACACACGAAAACTCGGGTAAGACGACGAAAAATAAGCCTCAAAAATCCTTTTAAAGCGTCAAAAAAGCGGTTATGTGTAAGAAAAGGTTGATTCACGCTCATATTTTGAGTTCGGAGTTGTTCGTCTGAATATTTTCCGCTCGTTTTTGAACATTTAGCGGGTTTCTGTTAACCGGGAACGCGCATGCGCAGTGAGCTGAGGGCATATGCCGGATATAAGGATTCGCGCCGGCGCCACAGCTGATGCATTCATTCATTCACACACAGAGGAGAGGAGGTAAGAGCAGAGCTGCTGCTTTTTAAAGCACTTTCCCACCTTTAAACTATATCTAACACTCCATACTCACTTCCTATGCTTTTATTTTCTGCACTTTTCTCTTATTTGTGGACTAGTTTCTGCATAGAGGGTTTAAATCCTCACTTTCAAGAGGTTCTGCAGCTTTATCTGTGAATCTAACCTCATTTAAAGAAGTTTCCTCTTCTTTCACACCCTCACTAACCTTATCTTTATTTTGCATTTCACCCCTTTGGTGTTTTTTGGTCATATTTGAGTGATTTAATGCAGATAAAGTGCTACAACACTTGTGCAGCTTTTGTGGCTTTAACTCTTATTAACTCCATATTCAAGTCCAAATGTGCAGTTTTGAGATATAAATCAAATGTGATGACGTTTGCACTCATTATCTAGTAATGGTTAGTTAATATGCATGTAATAGTTAGCTGGTTATTGTTGACCTAGTTAGCAGTTACGAAGCTAAATTTGCTAATCGCTGAAGCTCCCTCAGTACCCCTCTTTTACAGCACTTTATCGACTTTTTTTAAAGCTTTATATTAACAAGAATAACTCCAAAGCGATTAATCTAGATGTTAAGCTTGGTTTAGGACCACTCTGGGTCTATTAAGGCGGCGTTTTCCTCCAGTTTCCCCCGTTAAAGGTGGTCGACTCCCGGGGAAACTGAGCTCAAATCCTCCCGCTTCTGAGCTCTGGAAATTGGCGCGTCTTTGAGTTTCAATCCTCGAATAAAGTTGATTATATCGACTTTAAAGAAAAATAACTCACATAAATACTCTGTTAAGATGTGTGTTTAGCTTCTCAGGGTGATAAACTCGTCTTTAAATGCAGCATTTTCGAGCTTTTTTTGTTGAAAATCGAGGGAACAATCAGCCCCCCTCCCTTTTTTCTCTGCAGACACACACGAGCTTTCACAGCTTGTTGGGTCAGTTTTTCTGGTTATTTTTCCACTTTTAAACCTCTTTCATGTATTAATAAACACAAATATGCTTCCCTATCTCTTCATGTATCTCTCAGTCTCTTTAAAACATCCAAACATGAGCATTTTAAGCTGTTTTTGCTCCTTTTATTGGCGCCACAGAGCTAACCTGTAGTTATCTGAAGCTAACATCATCACATTTCAGCCTCAAAATCAGCCTAAAAAAAATAAATTATCTATTATATTTTAAAGGCTTCAACCTTCAGGGTCTTACTGTCAACATTCAAGGTCATTCCAAGACTATATTAGGCTTTTTAAAGTATTAAATTTGATGATTTTCTTAGCTTTGGCCTACAATAGGCTTATGTAGCTACTGTGTTACTAACATGAACAAACCTGAAATACATGTTTATGTTAAATTAAATTAATTTCTTGCATAAATATGTGATGTTTTGCAATAATTAACAGCAAATATTTTGAGAAAATATGATTTAAAGCTGATATAACCACATTATTCTGCTTATTTATGGTGTTATATATTGCAAAATTGAGCAGCATGATTGCACATTAATGTCTAATTTGTGCTATTTAATAAACCTGTATCTCACCTGTCTTCTCCTTTTTGTGTCATTACAGCGGAGCCATAATAAAACTCAGCAAAATGTCCAGACGCAGGTGAGTTTTAGGGTTTAAGAGTGAATCTCTATTACTAGAGTGTTTAGAAACTGTGTTATTAATTACTTTATACTTTATTCCAGACCCATAGGTCCATATAAATACATAATAACACACAAAAACAATGAATTAAATCTCAGCTCAGGTTCACATTGATTAAAACACAAAAAGACGTACCGGTGTTTCCAGTAACAGGATGAGAATATATATATTATAACATTTTCTGAATCAGTTTATCGATCCATGAATTTGTACATAAGATTTTGAAGCACTGTGTGAAACGTGGACATTTTATTGAGTGTTGAAAAGGTCAAAAAAACAGCAAAAATTGTTGCCAATAGGTAGAACATTTGGGAAAATGGTCAGAAAGTTGTGGGATGGATTGATCTAAAATATAAATGTGTAGATACGAACGCTTATCAGCACTGATCGATGCTTGTGTGATCAGATCAATACTTCTTCTATTTGCAAATCGTTCAGCTCTAGTTATTACAGATATATTTATATATGAAGCTGATTGAAAATGAATTGCATGAATTATTATTTTTTTGCAACAAAATTATGTTACACCATCTTGTTTTCTGTTTTTATTTGCCTTTTTCTGTGTTTAATCAATAATTTATATAAAGTTATAGTCATGTAAGAAGTAAAATCTTATATATTGTACATTTTAACCCTGTGGTGCATAGTGGTCACTACAGTGGTCTCCTATTTTAAAGTTATTTACTCCTAAATTCAATGGTTCATGTGGTGGAAATTCATATCAGTCTGTGTCAGGATATTTTTATTCTTCTTAGGACCTGAAAAAATGTTTTCAATTCTTTTTGAAAACATATATATTTAAAAAAAAAAAGTTATAGAGGGGAAAAACAGTGTAATAACTATTAATTATTCAGTGTTAAAATGAATGAAAGAGAGTTAAAATGTTTTGCAAAGCATTAAAAAAAGATTATTCATGAAATTACCCCCCCAAAAAAAGAAAGGAAGACAAACAAAAAAATAGTTTTGTTTACATTAATTTCACTCTTTTTTATGTTGAATGCTTCAGTGACAAATATTTGAAGAAAAAATATTGAAAACTTTTTTTTATGCCTTGAGACAAATTAAAACACTCAAAGGCAAAATCCAGACACTGACTTTCATAATTCATGCATCAGAGGGTTAAGTCATATTTCAAGGAGCTTAGATGTTATTCAAGTCAACAAACAGCCTCAAAACAAACCAGACCAACACCAAAACAGCCACTCCTTCAAAATAAAAGACTTTTTTTTTTGCACTTGGACCAGTTTTAAAAACAGTTGTAATGTGTGTTTATGTTGGGATGTTTATGTTTTATTTATCTTTTCAGCGGTCGCATCACTTTGCAAGCCAGAGATTCAAACACACCAGAGCCGCTCGTGAGAAACCCGCTGAAGAAGAGGAAGTCAGAGGTTTGTGTGTTTTTTCACGTTGAACAAGTAAAGAATGTAAATCTTTAAGTTGTCAATTTCAGGAGCTGTTTTTAATCACTGAGACTTTAATGGTTTCGTTTTCTTCTGCAGCCTTCGAAGAAGAAACTTCAACCTGCAGCGAAGAAACAGAGCTATGAGATACGGGTCAGTGTCTTTGTGTGTGTGTGTGTGTGTGTGTGTGTGTGTGTGTGTGTGTGTGTGTTGAGTGATAAGAGCTGAAAGCAGGATGTTTCTGTTATCTAAAATGTGAGCCTCACCCTGTTTTAACTCTAATTTTATTGGCTCGTTTATAATTTACAGTAAAAACCAACAAACACAGAACATTTCTCATCAAAGTTTTCCATCAGCCTCATGTTTTTTGACATTTTTAATCCTTCTCAGGTCTTAATTGTTCAAAGTTCCCTGTCATAGGTTCGATTTTTATTTTATTTTAATGATGTAAAAGGTAAAACAGGATTCTAGAGTTGTGAAGTTTCTCTATGCAGTTCCTTCTTTTCACCACTAGGTTTCACTGTTTTACTCTGGCAAATTGTCCTGGATGTTATTTACATTAAACTGCACAAAAACAATAAATCATCAAAGCAAATTATGGTGGAAAAAAAGAGTGAAACTAAAAGAAAAATTGTCACCAAAAAGAGAAGATACAACACTTTCAGAGACTTATCTGCATGTGTAGTAAGTAACTGTATATAGGTAACACTCAGGCGTGAAGTGACATGTAAATGTTTGTGTATTAGCAGCAGTTTTATTTGTATCTTGGTACCCAGAATCATCCAGCACTTATCCCTGTTAAATAACCTTGAATTATTTCTATTCAGTCTGATTTAAGGTCTTTGATTCTCGAAATCAGGTTTTTAAAAGGTCTTAGAAATAGATCTGTCTCTGAAACTTCATAAAAGTTGAGTTTTCATAAAGTTTGGTTGATCCAAGTCCATTTTTAAAGCATTTTATGATCACGCTCACTAACTAAAAGAAGAAAGAAACATCAAAATAAAAGTGAAAGCGGTGAAAAGCGAAGGAACCTTGAGGCCTTCGATTTGGATTTTTCTGAAACGTATTGTTTTGAAGTTCTTTGCACGGTAAATGTGCACCAAAAAATTCAACCAATAACAGAGTTTGGAGAAAAAAACTTGGTATTTTTGGCAGTTACTCATTGAGTTACAAGATAATAATAATAACTTTTCATCCTCGATGTGTCAAGTACACACACTTTCAATTTGACAGATAAAAAAATAAAGTGTGGAACTGGATCTTTCAAGTTCGACCCTATAAATTCACAAACTTTTAAGTCAAATTTCTGGATTTTCTGTTGGGAATTCTCCACAGTAGTGAAAGACTTTTTTATAGGTCTTGGTGTGATAGTTATGCACCAAAACTTTCAGACCTGTAGCTTGAAGGAGGAAGAGGGGCTGCAGTTTTTAGTCAACAGAAGAAATAAAGAATAATCCTGAAGGTTTAAACCGACCTGTTGTTTCTCTCCTCTAACGCTGACGTCGTATTTCTTTGTTTTTTACAGAAATGTTGGTCGGAGGACGGAGCGACTCCGTGCGTCCTCATCGAAACCCCCCACAAAGAGCTGGAGCCGTCAGATCCGTCCAACTTCAAGCAGCAGTTTCGTTTTAAAAACCTTTTCATCAAGTCTTCCCCCATCCCCCGACTCAGGTGAGTGTGTGTTTTACAAGTGAAAGGAGCTGCTCCTGCCTGACACCTCCTGCTGAGACGTGACTCCACCTTATTCTGTTTCCAGAGTTCAATGCCCTCGTTTTACATAAAGATGTTAGAGGAAGGTTTTTGGTTCCAGTAACAACATGAGCAAGACTCAACATTTAAGATTCGTTAATTTCAAGCTTAATATTTTTTTGTCAGGGCTGTGGCAGCTTCACATGACTCAAAAAAATTATATTAAATCACAATATGTCCTGTTGCATGTGTCAGAATATCAGATTTTTTTTTTGCAGCAGATGTTTTCTATTCTACACCAGAGTTACTCAACCAAAGAGACAAACTGTTAAAAACTACTTTTACAAAACAAACAATCCAAGAGGCAAAAAGAGACAAAAACAGCAAAGAGAAGCAATAAAATTAGTTTGAGGTAGTAAAAATTGACAAAAAAAGGAACAAAAATTGAAATTTAAGTTGCAATAATACTCGGAAATACTCAAAAAGTAGCAAAAAATGGTCCAAAAGTGGCAAAGAAAAGAGTGAAACGTGACCAAAATGGTCAAAAATAAGCAAGAAAAAATTTGGAAGGACTTTTTAAAAAATTCAGAAAGTAGCAAAAGTGGTGAAAAGTGATGAAAAAGGAGTGAATAGTGGGAGGAAATGGCAAAATAAATTGGGATTAAACTTGGAAAATAGTCCGTTTTTTGCCAAAAAATGTCCCTTAAGTGGCGGAAAAATAGTGAAATGGACAAAACAACAAAAATTGTCAAGAAAATTATGAGTAAACAGAGAGATGGTATCAAGAAATGTCCAAAAGTGGCAAAAAAAAAAAGAGTTGAAAGCGACTAAAATGGTCAAAAAGTAACAAAAATGATCAAAAAAAATTATGGAGGAAACTTTAAAAATTCAGAAAATAGCAAAAATGGTGAAAAACAGTGACAAAATTCGGGGGAATTGGCCTGGAAATACGTGCACAAAAAAAAAAATCACAATTGCAGGATATGTTGACATTGTAAATTGTGTCAGTTGTTTCAAAAGCAGAGACATTAAAGAAGAGTTAATATGGGTTATGTTATTTGCAGCTGGGCGATTTCAGACAAGTGGCAATAAAAGAGTGAAAAGTGACTAAAATGGTCAAAAATTAGCAAGAAAAAAATTGGAGGAAATTTTAAAAAATTCAGAAAACTACAAAAATGGTGAAAAAACTGATAAAAAACAGTAAAAAGTGATAAGAATGGCTGAAGTCACCAATAATGGCAAGAAAGCGGGGATTAAACTTCAAGAAAATAGCCAGTTTGATACAAAAAATATGGTCCAAAAGTTTCAAAAATGACTAAAAACATCTAAAATTGACATCAAAATTAGGAGTCGACTCAGAAAATAGTGAGAAGGGATCAAAAATCTGTTCAAAAGTGGTAAAAATAAGTTGAAAGTAACTAAAACTGAAAAAAAAAAAAAATAACCAAGAAAATTTCGACGGATACTTAACAAAATTCAGAAAACTACAATAATAGTGAAAATGTGATGAAAAACAGTGAAAAGTGGTAAAAATGGCTGAAGTCATCAATACGGACAAGAAAGTGGGGATTAAACTTTAAGAAAATAGTCAGTGATACAAGAAATATGTTCCAAAAGTTTCGAAAATTGACTTTGAAATTAGGAGTCGACTCAGAAAATAGTGAGAAGGGATCAAAAATTGTTCCAAAGAAAAAGTTGAAAGTGACTAAAACTGTAAAAAACAAACAAAAATAACCAAGAAAATGTCAAAGGATACTTAACTAAATTCAGAAAACTACAAAAACAGTGAAAAAGTGTAAGAAAAAAAAAAAGCAGGTAAAAGTGTTTAAATGTGTAAAAATCAGTCCCAGTTGTTGTGGTAGTGGGTTGTTGTTGTTGTGCTGTAATTAATGTAACTGTTCATGTTCAACTATGAGTTAAAATGTTGTTTTTTTCCCCAGTTGGGCGAGTTCAGACGACGTTTGGATCAAGATGCTGAACAAGGAGCTGAAGTACGTTCACGATAAGAGTTACCTGCAGAGACATCCCAGACTGCAGCCCAAGATGAGAGCCATCCTGCTGGACTGGCTGCTGGAGGTGAGGACGCTCTGAAACTTTATCTTTACAGTTTTTTTAAAGAGGCAGGAAACTCACCCTGTTCGTTCCTGTTTGTTCCTGCGTGAAGGTGAGCGAGGTGTACTGCCTCCACCGACAGACGGCGTACCTGGCTCAGGATTACTTCGACCGCTACATGCTGATCCAGGAGGACGTCAGTAAAGAATATCTGCAGCTCATCGGCATCACCGCGCTCTTCGTGGCCTCCAAGATGGAGGTACGTCCACGCTCCTTATCCTCATCCTTTAATCTCAGACCAGGGCTGAACCGTTTATCGTTTTCTGATCGAAATATGATTCTAAACATCGTGATCATGTGATCCCTGAAGCTCCTGACTGACCCAGGATCTGTTGTTTCAGATGTTTTACAAACAAGTGTCTTGAGTCTAAGATTGTTGGACAAGATCTTTTTTTTTCCTTGGGTTTGTTGTATTTGATTTTCTTATTATTACTCATTTAATTTTTTTAACTTAACACAATAACAAATAATTTTTAAAAAATAAGGGTCAAAACGGGCTCTTT
Source organism: Thalassoma bifasciatum (assembly GCA_008086565.1). Classification (NCBI taxonomy): domain Eukaryota; kingdom Metazoa; phylum Chordata; class Actinopteri; order Labriformes; family Labridae; genus Thalassoma; species Thalassoma bifasciatum. Next base: position 95,426 of record RPOG01002190.1, on the reverse strand, counting down.
TTGTGTGACGGAGGATAAGGGCCACGCTAAAAAGAAAAACAAGTAGAGAAAGTCGTAAACTTACAAGAAGTCGGGGACTTTTGAGTTAAATTGTGAACTTACAAGAAAAAAAGTTAAAATCTTACAATAAGAGAGTCATAAACTTACAAGAAATAAAGTCATAAACTCTGGAGAAGAAAAAGTTGTTAACTCCCAAGAAAAAAGTTATGAACTTATGATAAGAAAGTCATAAACTCAGGAGAAATAGTTGTAAACTTGTGAGGAAGAAAAGTTACAAACTTACTACAAGAAAGTCATAAACTCACAAGACTGAAGTCATGAACTGAAAGAAAAAATAAAGTTGTTCACTAACGAGAAAAAGTCGTGAACTTATGAGAAAAAATTTGTGAACTTACAAGAAATAAAGTCATAAACTTACGAGGAATAAAGTCATAAACTTACGAGAAATAAAGTCATAAACTTACGAGAAATAAAGTCATAAACTTAGAGAATAAAGTTGTAAACTTACTGACTTTATTCTCGTATTTACAACCTTTTTCCTGTAAGTTAATGAGATTAATCTCGTCAGTTTCCTTTTTATTCTGATGATGTTTCGAAGTCATTTTCTGTCACATTTGTAAATGTTACTGTTCGTTGTGAAAACTTCACAGAAGCTTGATTTGATGAAAATCGTGAACCTAATTTAAACAACAAAATCTGCCTGAAAAATCACAGTTTGATCTTTTTCTGAAATCGTTCAAATCAAATGTTTGTTATTGACGTCTTTTGTGTTTTCTCTTCAGGAAATTTACCCTCCAAAGATCTTTGAGTTTGCCTACGTGACGGACGGAGCCTGTGACATCTGGGACATTCAGCAGACGGAGCTGCACTTATTAAAGGTGAGACTCAGACAGGTGAGACTCAGACAGGTGAGCTCACACCTGTTTTTATTCACAGCTGTTTTAGAGGCTCAGAGCTGTAACCCATGACCTCGTCCTCCTGCAGGCGCTGGACTGGAACCTTTGTCCGGAGACGGCGATCTCGTGGCTGAAGCTTTACGCTCAGGTGGACGCTCAGAGGGAAGGAGAGAACTTTCTGGAGCCGCAGTTTTCTCAGGACACGTACATCCAAATCACACAGGTACGACCTCAGCTTCACCAGTTTTTACACAGAGGAGAGGGAGTGAGCTGTGTCTGACCTTTGACCCCTCTGTGCCGCAGCTCTTAGACCTGTGTATGATGGACATCGGCTCGTTGGACTTCAGCTACAGCGTCCTCGCCGCTGCCGCTTTCTGCCACTTCTCCTCCTTCGACGTCGTTCACAAAGTCTCAGGTGAGTTCCAGCCTTCGGCGCCGTCGTGTGGTTAAAAAACGAGATAATCCACAGACCCGAGACGATTTTTAACCCACGCTCTCGTGTTTCTCCTTCAGGCCTGACGTGGGAGAGCGTGGCGCCCTGCGTGCGGTGGATGAGTCCCTTCATGGACGCTCTGAGGTCTGAGGCGACGCCGCGACTCAAGAATTTCCCTTCGGTCAAAGCCGACGACAGACACAACATCCAGACGCACGCGTCGTATCTGGACCTGCTGGTGAGGAAAACTACACAAACTACACAAACAAAACAAACTACACAAACAAAACAAACTGTTTGTGCGAATAAGTTGAGCTAGAGAATTCTCAAAGAGTCACAAACGTCACGGAGCGTTTCTAACACGGTTTCTTAAAAACAGCTGAAGAAATTTGGAGCTCTGGCCCAGAAATTCCAGAATTATTTTTTGTCTATTATTATACTTTTCCGTACTTCCATCATCTGAGGTCTAAAACTCTGATGTTCTTCATTTTGTAAATTTGTTTTCAGAGCCAGAATTCTAGAATCCTAAAATCAAATGGCCCTTTTCCACTGACTTGTCTCAGCTCTACTCTACTCGTCTCTACTCGGTTTGTGTTGCGTTTCCATTAGCGCGGTACTACGCGTCAGACGCCAGTTTTTAGTACCTACTCTACCCTGGTTCTAAGAGAGTAAAGCTGATACTAAAAGGTGACGTGGACGGACTGCCGGTCACTCATTGGTCAGAGAATGTCGTCTCTGCAGCTTCTGACTCTGAACAAATCACTTACAAGAGGCAAAGGAATAAGTCAGCGACGGGTTTTTAATGACATTTAAACCTGACGGCACAGAACCAGACTGAATGAAGACAAAATACAGCCCTAAAATGCTCCTTCATGATTCCTAAAGAAGTTAAAAGTCCTTTTTAAAGCAAAAAGAAGTTAACAGCAAAGATAGTTGGCTTTAAAGGGTCTTTTAAATTAAATCAAAGTTGGTCGGTGCAGGAGCGATCTGTCTGCCACGAGAGTCTTTAAGCACCAATCAGTCCATTAATCCACAGGGAACCAAAAAGGAAAACCAGTTCAAAGAAGAATGATTGATCAACAACAAATCTCTGCTATACCAGGCCCAAAAATCAAAAATTAAAGTGATCTCACTGGATCCAGGGAAGAGTTGATGTCAGGAAGCAGCTCCTTCGTTTTCCTCCGCGTGCAGCAGCACCAGGCTGTTGTTTACCTCCGTTGTCATGACGACCGACATTGAGCTGCTGTATTACTTTAATGAAATCTTTTTAAAGCTTTTTTTTTTCCTTTAAAGACCACGGTGGCACATATGTTAGTACAAAATGATGTTTGTGTGGCGTTATAGATGAACATGCACACACTTCTGCGCAGCACTTTAGCGCAGCTGTGTTATAAGATCCACGCCCACCGTGAGTCTGTAGTCGGGCTAGAGGAAAAGAACCAAACCCAGTAGAGACGAGTAGAGTAGAGCTGGAATTGTAAAGTGGAAAAGCGCCATAAGTGATTCTAGAGTCTTAACACTCGAGTCAGTGTCTGATTCTAGAATCCAAACATAAGAGTCAATAATCCCTGAATTATTCTAGAATTTTAACGTTAGAGTCAGAGTCTGATTGGTACAAAACTCTGAGATAAAGAATTCTAGAATTTATCGACTTTTAATCCATAAAGTAACAGAAATAGTTTGAAATAAAACTTTTCCCCCCGGCTGTGGTGTCTTTAATGTTTTTAAAAAAAATGAGGATGAAGAAACTGAAGATGAAGTTTCTGTTTTCCTGCAGCTGAGCTAAATTTGTTTGTTTTTTGTGGTTGTTTTCCAGAGACGAGCTCAGGAGCGTCAGATGGACAGTCCCGACTCTCAGCTCTCGCCCGTCGCCATGGGAGCGATGCTGACTCCGCCCAGCAGCACAGAGAAACCAGCCAATCACTGAGCAGATAAGAAACGGTGCTACCTCTCCTCCTCCTCCTAAGGGACGACCGACCTCTGACCTCTGGGACCGCGCAGGCTCCGCCCACAAACACCAGCTCCACCCTCATGTAGCAGTTTTACTCTGGAACACTAAGTCAGGACGCCGCTCCATCACACGGTCGTGGAGGCGGAGCTTCTTGGTCCTGGTGCGAGCTGTGATGTCAGACCTGAAGCTGCGACGCTTCAGACGGTGCTTCAGTCAGATTCTCAGGAAAAAGAGTTTTTCTCGTTTCCTTCCTCTGACGTTTCCCTCCACTTTAAACTGTGGAGATAATTTCCTCTGATTGAAACGTGGTTGAAGTGTCAGATTAACACTTTAAATCCGCTGAATAACTTGATTTTTTTTTTTGAGCCGTAGGAACAAGAACAAAGGCTGATTTTCTCTGAACGTCCTGGAGCCGTTTACACACTCACGGCTCAATAATTCCCTTTATTTTTATTAAAGATGCAACCTGGTTGCTCGATGTTACATTCCTGAAAAACTTGACCTTTGCTCAGAGAGTTTGATTCATCCTGTATTTATTAATTAGCCTTTAGGATTAAAACTGTTCATATGTTTAAAGAATCTGTCAGCGAGGAATGAACAAAAAGCTATTTATGCTGCGGAGTTTGTTTCCTGGTTTCTTTCTTTAGTGCCTTTACAGAGACATGAACTGTGTGAATAGTTTTTAATTTAAACTCCAGCGAGTTTTTAACGCTGAGAGAGGAACAAACCTGTGACTGAAACTTCACAGTCCACAACCATGAAACTGTAGATGAGAATGTATGTTTTTGTACATAGAACAATAAAATAAGTGTATTTTTCTTTTATATCTGAATGTTGGAAATAAAAATAAAAATGTGAGATTATCTAAGAGTCTGTGAAGTTTGTTATCGAAAACTGATTTTTCTACATTTTACTCATTTTTCACTTTTTTTTAACACTTAGGGGACCTTTTTTTTTTTGTTCCTTCTCACTATTTTCTAGGTTTCGCTCACAATTTTTGTTGTATTTACACATTTTTGACTTTCTGAACTTCAAAAAAAATTACTCCAGAATTGTTCTTAATAATTTTTGTGACTGGCCGTTTTAAGCACTTTTAACTGTTTTTCATCATTTTTTTTTTTTTTAAACAATTTTTGCAGCTGTTTGAATTTTTTTGAAAATTTACCGTTAAAGTGTTCTTGATCATTTTTGCTGCTTTTGGGCCATTTAAGTCTTTTATTCCTTTTGCAACAATATTTTTTCCAAGTTTAATACCAACTTTCTTGCCATTTTTGTCGACTTGGGCCATTTTTACAACTTTTAAATATTTTTCTTTCTTTTTTCCACCATTTTTTCTTCTTTCTGTTTTTTGTTTTTTATTTTTTATATTTTTTGTTTCTTCCAAGATTTTTCTTGAAAATTCTTCTTGTTGACTTTGGCCATTTTAGTCACTTGTTACTGTATTTCGTTGCTTTTTTTCCTTTATTTTTTTTGCTTCTTTTTTTAAGTGTCCTGCAAAATTTTTCTTGCTAATTTTTGCTGCTTTTTGGCCGTTTAAGTCACTTAAAAAATTATTTTTGCCACATTTGGACCATTTTTTTTTGCAACAAACTGATATCTTTTCAATCCCAAGTTTCTTGCCATTTTTTTCTTGTCTTTGGTCATTTTTACACTTTTCAATGTTTTTTTTTTTTGTTTTTTTTTACCAAAATTAACTCCAAAATTGTTCCTAGGCCATTTTAGTCTTTTAATCACTTTTCACTGTTTTTCATCATTTCTTTCTACATTTTTTGCAGCTGTGAATTTTTTGAAAATTTACTCTGAAAGTGTTCTTGATAATTTTTTGCTGCTTTTTGGCCACTTAAGTCATTTTTACCCCCGTTTTCATTTTTTTTTTTTTGCAACAAACTTACATTTTTCCAAGTTAAATCCCACCTTTCTTGCCATTTTTGTTGACTCGGGCCATTTTTACATCTTTTCACTGTTTTTTGTCACTTTTTTCTTTTTTCCAGAATTTTTTCTTCTTCTTTTTTTTTTTTTTAAAAGTTTCCTCCAAAATTGTCAAGCAAATTCTTATTGTTGGCTTTGGCCACTTTAATCACTTGTCTCTGTATTTAGTTTCTTTTTTTTCATCATTTTTGCAAGTTTCCTCCAAAATTTTTCTTGCAGATTTATGCTGATTTTTGGCCATTTTAGACACTTTTAGACCTTTTTTTGATTTCTTCTCAATATTTTCCAGGTTCATTCCCAATTTTTTTGCCACATTTGGACCGGTTTTTTTTTTTGCAACAAACTCATATCTTTCCAATCCCAAGTTTCTTGCCATTTTTTCTTGACTTTGGTCATTTTAACAACTCTTCACTGTTTTTTTTTTAACCATTTTTTTTTTTTTTTTTTTTTTTTTTTTTTTTAATTAACTCCAAAATGGTTCCTAGGCCATTTAAGCTTTCTCTTTATTTATTTATTTTTTTACAATTTTGCAGCTGTCTGAATTTTTTGAACATTTACTCTATAAGTGTTTTTGATCATTTTTGCTGCTTTTTGGCCACTTAAGTCATTTTTTTCTTTTTTCTTTTTTTTTGGCAACAAACTTACATTTTTCTAAGTTTAATCCCACCTTTCTTGCCATTGTTGTTGACTTTGGCCAATTTTACAACTTTCAAATGTTTTTTGTTGCTTTTTTCTTTTTTTCTTCTTCTTTAAAAGTTTCCTCCAAAAATGTCTAAAAAATTCTTAATGTTGACTTTGGCCATTTTCGTCACTTGTCTCAGTATTTAGTTGCTTTTTCTTCATTAATATAATTTTTGCTTTTGCCTTTTGATTATAATTTTTTTATTTCCTCCAAAATTTTTCTTGCAAATTTTTGCTGCTTTTTGGCCGTTTTAGTCACTTTTCAAATTTGTTTTTTACACTTTCTGACCATTTTTTGATTCCTTCTCAATATTTTCCAGGTCCGCTCCCAATTTTCTTGCCAATTTTGTTGTTTTTGCCTATTTTTTAAAGTTGGATTTTTGAGGTTAAACCTGAAAATACTAAGAATTTTTACTTTTTGTAATCAGAATTCTGTCCTTAAAGTTGGAGCTTACAATTGAAATTTCAATTCTGTTAAATGATTCATCAGAATTTTTACTAAAACTATTGAATGTGAAATAATTTTGAGATTAAAGTTATTTCCTTTACAAACTCAACAAAACTCAGACTTTTTTTTTTCAGAATCGTGACTTAAATCTCACAATTTTAACCTTTAAAGTTTGAATTCAGAGTCAGAGGAACTGTTTTTTTTAACGTGTCTGTTTGAGTTTTCAGGAGGAAACGTTTGTAAATGAGTCTTTGTCTTTGTTTACACCTGAGATTTAAATGTGTTTGATGGAAACAGAAACAGGAAGTTTTAAAAAAAACTGGTTTAATATAAATAGAAGAAACTTTCACTGCACTGAAGCGAAGCTCAACTTTCACTTAGTTTCGACTGAAAATAAAAGTTTATTTGTTCATTTTTTGAAAAGGTTTTAATGTAGATTAGTCTTTAGATTATTTTACAAACTTTTCCTCCTGAGTTTCTTCTCTGCAGACGAACAGAAAAAGAAAAACAGCAGCATCTCTCAGTTTGGTGTGAACTTTTTGGTTTTCACAGTTTTACAGAAAAACAAAGAAGTTTCCAGAAGAGTGTAAAGAAAAACATCCAGGTGTTAATGAGACGTCAGGTCTGTTAGAAAAGAAACTCACATGGTTCAGACTCTAAACCTTCTGTTTGATTTATTCTGTTTGATTTTGTGACTTTTGCTGAGTCACAGAGTTTAATTCAATAATCATGAACAAGTTTTTTTTTTCTCTTTGTTTTTAAAAATGTGTCTGGTGGATGTTTTCATCAGCGTGAAACTCATTGAGCTTCCTTTAACAAAAATGTGCTTTAAAAACAGAATTCCTTTCACTATTTTCTTGAAGATTTAGCCCAAAATAGAAGAAAGGAACAAAAAAAAAGTCCCTGAGTCTTGTAAAATCACAGTTGACCACAAGGTGGCAGCATCGCACCAAAAATAATCTCAATAATCTCATTGTTTTAAACCTCTTAAGAAAACAGTTTTATAGAAACTTATTAAACACATTATTTTGGAGGTTAAATTATTATTAAATCAACTTTAAAGTCAGAGTTTGAGAAAAAAAAAAAATCTTTTGTGTGTGTTTTTTGTACTTTTGTGATATTTTGTATTTATATTAGTGGATGGACTCTTCACTTACACGCTTTGTAATTTGTAACTTTGTTTTACTAACTATTGCTTTTTCCTATGTGTTTAACCTCTACTAACTATTGTATTTTGTCTTTTTTAGCTCTGTAGTAACGTTATTTCCTTAAAGGTTAATAAAGTGGATCTAATTTTGTTTTCTTATCTTCGGAGCAAAACCTCCAAAAAAACATATTTTTCAGTTCACAATATCTTTCTACATAAATTAATCCCAACTCGGAGCTTAAATAAAATTGTATCCGAATGCAATAATTATGAGTCAAAGTCTGCAAAAAGCTTTGTCATAAAAAAACAAAAAAACAAAAAACAAGAAGTAATTCAACTCTTGTTTTCACCTTTTTTCCACATTTAAGCCTTTGTCAGTGTTATGGAGTTAAGTCTGAGTTTAAGCCTTAAATATGTATTTTTCCATTTATTCAATGATTTGTACTTTATGCCATGTTTTAGCCTTTTACTTGTTTTTTAGCCTTTATTTCATGTTTTGGATTTTATTCTGTGTTTTAGCCTTTGACTCATGTTTTAGCATTTAGTCCATGTTTATGTTTTCAGTCTTTGTTTTCGCTCTTTTACTCATATTTCAGCTTTTAGTGTGTGTTTAAGTCTCTAACTCACCTTTATTGGTTTTAATAATCCCGTTTGAAGTTGTAGATTATGATCAGGCATTAATCTATATTTATATATTACGCATCTTTTTAAAAGTGTTTTTAATGTCTAACTGCTTTTAAATGTATCCCATGGTTTTGTTTTGTTTTCATTGTTATAGGTTATTCTTTTTGTTATCATTACTGTGTTGTTTTATTTGATGTTTTTAATGTCTGTGAAGTGTCTTTAAGTATCTAGAAAAGCGCTCTATAAATAAAATTTTTTATTATTATTATTATTATTATTATTAGACTTTTTCACCATCACTTCAAAGATCAGCCAGCAGGGGGAGCTGTTCATCTCTCGGCTTTAATCAAACAAATTAAAAGACAAAAAAAAAAAAGTTTGTTGGGGAAAACAGTTTTTATTAAAAGTCATATACAAAAGGAATATTTATGTTCAGCTGCTATAAAACGTTTATATTTACAGATTATGATACAGAAACACACTTTCAGTCACACACACACACACACACGTGAAAACTCAACATTTACACACAGCTTTAAAAACACTGGAGTTACACAAACGTGTCACACAGCAGAGGTCAGAGGTCAAACTCAGACACCTGGAGCGCCACCACCGCGGCGTAAAGACACGTGTAGTTTCATATTTGGATGCATAGCTTCGAGTACATTTCTCTGAGGAACAGAAACAAACTGGAGAAAAAAAATCTTCTGTAAACGCTCTGATTGTACTCTCTGCTCGCCGTCGCCCTCGCCGCCTCCTCTACGTGTAGAAAAGTACATTCAACAGGCGCCGAAACGCCAACACGGGAAGCAAAGAGGTGGGCGGGGCCAACGTCACACCCGACCAATCAAACTGCTCCTCACATTTTATTTGGTTTGAGTGAAATTAAACAACGTGGGAGGTAAATTCGCCCTTTTTTATCCGCGTTCCTTCTTCACGGAGACGTCGAGAAGCCTCCTCCGCTGCTGCCACCAATCAAATGGCTTTAAATCAGGTGACAGGAAGAGTCAGCCAATAGGAAACGAGAAGAGATCCATCTGCAGGCTCAGAGCCAATCACGTGAAAGAAAAAAAAGTAAAATTTCAGGAATAATCTCATAAATTTTCGAGAATGATACAAAAAAATTATGACTTTATCTTCTTAAATCGACTTTATTGTCATGAATTTACGACTTTATTCTTGCATTTTTATGAGATTAATCTTGAAAATTTACCACTTTTTTTAAAACATGCTCCTAATCCTGTGTTGTAAAAAAGTTTTCTAATGATTTGGGGGAAAAAATGTTGAAGGTTCAACTTAAAACTTCTACATTTTGTAAAAAAAAAAAGGTCAAAGCTCAGACTTAAATATGGAATCCTGTACAGGAAAAAAAATCAATAAATAAAAGACAAATAATTCAAGAAATCTAGAATTTTCGATTACGATTCCAGATTTCTAAAAAGTAAAACCCTGATTAAAATTCTAGAATTCTTGGAAAAAAACTTCTTACAAAAATAGAAGAATTTGTAGAACTAAAAACTGATTTTAAAAGCAGAAATCTACAACATAAATATACAAAAAAAGAGAGAAAACTATCATGAAAAAATTAGAGAAATCCTGATGAAAAAGCAAAACTTTTTAAAAGTCCAGATTCTTGAAAAACTGTCTGAATTCTCAAACCAATGACAAAAAAAAATCCAAGAAAAACAAAAAGTCAGAATTCTTAGTTAAAAAATGTGTTCGTGTTTTTTTTTGGTTTTAGTTTCAGGATTCTAACTTTGAGATTTGAAAGGTTTGAAAAAAAAGAAAAGAAAAAGGTCGAGTTTCTGACTTTGGCAGCAACATTTCCAAGAAAATGCCTGAATTATGATTCTTCAAGTTTTTCATAAAGACAAAATATAATTTTCAGAAATCTTTGAAAAATTCTCGAGCCAAAATTTCAAGTAAAAGTCGGAACATTTTAACTTTATGTCTTTAACTTTTCCAGACCACTTTCTGTGAGAAGTTATAAATTAGAGGAAAAGTCAGGATGCAGAGTTTTCAGTTTGACTTAAAAGAAAAAGTCAGAATTTTTCAGGAAAAGTAGATTTTGAAAAAAAAAAAAAATCATTTTTTTAGGGAAAATTGTCTTTCATGTTCACTTGAAAAGTCTGGAAAAACGTTTTTGACTTTGACTGCACGTTTCTGAGAAAATGTCTGAATTTTGATTCTTCAAGTTTTTTATAAGAACAAAATATCAATTCAAGAATTCTTTGGAAAAACTCGAGTCAAAATTCAACATTAGTTAGAATATTTTCTCTGTAGGTCTTTAACTTTTTCAGACTGCTTCTGTGAGAAGTTATAATTCTGAAAAAAAGTTTTCAGTTTGATTTAACCAACAACATGTTTATTTCTGCTGTAAGGATCAGCTTTTTCAATGGGTGTGTATGTGGTTTCTGGAGCTTTTGAGACCACCCTCTAGTGGACACTTGAGGAACTGCGCTTTAAGCACTTCAGAATCAGCTTCTTTCTCATAAAGAGGTTGATATTTGGGGTTGAATCCAAGCTTCAAACTCTGTGAGAAAAAAATTATGTGGCTGCTTATTCTGTTTAAAGTCAACATTTGGAGATAAAAAGTCAAAATTGTGTGATGAGAAAGTCAAGTTTTGAGACAATAAAGTTAAAATAACGAGAAAAAGGTCCACATTTTGAAATAAATGTCAAAGTTAAAAGAAAAAAAATCAAATTTTGATGTTCTTAGAAATTCTGGAAAAAGTTAATATTGTTGGATAAAACTCATTTTTTGAAAAAAAAACTGAAAACTGAAACAAAATCGAATCAAAATTGTATGCTGACAAAGTCATATTTGAGACAATCAAGTTAAAATTAAAGACAGAAAATCAAGTTTTGTGATCTTGAGAAATTCTGGAAAAACGTAAAAATTTTGGAATATAAGTTTAATTTTGAGGGGAGTCAAAATTATGGCAAAAACTTCAAAGACTTTCAGAAAAGTCAATATATTTTTTGATAATTCAAAATTCTATGACAAGGTGACGATACAGTCAAAGTAACAAGAAGAAGGTCAAAATTTTTGAAATTATAAAGGAAAAATTCAAATTTTGACAATTTGAAAAATTCTGAAAAACATTCAAAATTTTCAAATAAAAGTCATTTCTTGAAAAAAACATTTTTTTTAAAGTAAAAAAAGTCCGAATTTTTCAGGAAAAGTAGATTTTGGAAAAAAAAAAAAAGTCAGGATGCTTGGAAAAAACGTTGGATACTCAGTTTGATTTCAGGTTTTCACCTTTTTCATTCTTAAACAAGAGAGAAATTTCAACCTTGAATCCAAAAATGTGTTTTTTTTTTGTAGTTTTTTGTTTTTTTGGTTTGTTTCTGTTGACAGTCTGAACCTGCAGATGTTTCCTAAAAGCTTTCGAACAGTTTTTCCTTGAAGAATCCGATTCGCTGACGTCGTCTTTCATAAAAATCTCCGAACAGAAACAGATGAACGAAATAAAGGAGTAAAAACAGTCGAAGTGAAGTCGTCCTGAACGTTTCCTCCTCTAACGAGCGTCTGAGAGCGAAGAGGGAAAAGTAGAAAAATAATCTGTGGTTTGAAAACTATTGAATCTTATTTTACAGTTAGAAACACTGAGAGCTTTAAAGGCTTCGCTCTGAATCCTCCTTTAGTGCAACAGGACCAAAGAAAAGAGAAAAAGAAAAGTTTGTCCTTGGAGTTTTGTGGGTGAAATGGAGTTTTTGTCGCAGCTTTTTGCTTCGTGAGTCGATGTCAGGGATAAGAAGAAGAAGAAAACGCTGCTTTAAAATCCTCCCAGCAGAAGTTTCATGAGGATGAAATCTCTGTTTTTTTACCGACAGATGAACCAGAAACTCCTCCAATCAGCCGCGAGATCCTCAACGGGAAAATGTCCCCGAGTCAAAGTCAAAGACCCGAAAAAAAAACGCAGAAATAAACAGAACGATGAGCGGCTCCTCAGGCAGAAGAAATCACATCTTTGTGTAAAACTGGTTCAGAAACGCAGAATAATTTTCTCCCTGTGTTTTTTATTTCAAGAAGCAGCTCAGACGCCGATAGTTTAGGTTTCTACGTGAAGAAACATCCGGGTCATGTGACCTGGAGCTGGAGGGGGCGGGGCAAAGCGATGACGCCACATCAGGTTTTTGTTCGTTAATTTCAGAGGCAGAATTCTTTGTTTCTTAACAACTGGATGAATTTGATATTATTTGGTTATAAAACTACCTTTCCATAAAGTTGTATCCAACAAACAACATGTTTTTTTTTATTCCTTCTCACTATTTTCTAGGTTTCGCTCACAATTTTTGTTGTATTTACCTATTTTTGACACTTTTGGGCCATTTTTTTGCAACTTTCTTGCCATTTTTATCTTAATTTTGGTCTTTTACCACTTTTCGCCATTTTTTAGTTTTTACAACTGTTCTGTTTTTTCTTTCTGAACTTTAAAAAAAAAAAAAAAATTACTCCAGAATCATTCTTAATAATTTTTGTGACTGACCATTTTAAGCACTTTTGACTGTTTTTCATCGATTTTTTTTTTTTTTTTGAACAATTTTTGCAGCTTTCTGAATTTTTTGAAAATTTACTCTGAAAATGTTTTCTTGATCATTTTTGCTGCTTTTTGGCCACGTAAGTCTTTTTTTTCGTTTTCTTTTTGCAACGATATTTTTCCAAGTTTAATACCAACTTTCTTGCCATTTTTTTGGACTTTGGCCATTTTTACAACTTTTAAATGTTTTGCATTGCTTTTCTTCTTTTTTCTACCATTTTTTCTTCTTTTTTTTTGTTTTTGTATTTTTAATTTCCTCCAAAATTGTCTTGCTAATTCTCATTGTTGGCTTTGGCCACTTTAATCACTTGTCTCTGTATTTAGTTGCTTTTTTTTCATCATTTTTGCTTCTTTCTGAATTTTTTTTGTAAGTTTCCTGCAAAATTTTTCTTGCTAATTTTTGCTGATTTTTGGCCGTTTTAGTCACTTTTCAATTTTGAACATGTTTATTTCTGCTTTAAGGATCAGCTTTTTCAATGGGTCTATATGTGGTTTCTGGAGCTCTTGAGACCACCCTCTAGTGGACACTTAAGGAACTGCACTTTTAGCACAAATGACATTTGTGACCAAGTGGAAAAGTTTGTAGATTTCTCTGAAATACTGATAAAAAATGTTTTTTCACTTCATTGGTGACTGGAACAATTTCCATGTCAGGTGGAACAACCAATGTAATAATGTGAAATGTTATTTTAACATCAAATTATTCATCTTATTCACAAATAAAAGAAATGAAACACACAAAATGAAAATGTATGAGTCACTACAGACACTTGAGAGATACTTGCCAATAATTTCACACAGAAAAAATAACAGGAACATATAAATATATTTTCATATATTTGGTTGCTCCACCTGACATTTTTGGGTGCTCAAATTAAAAATACTAAAAAATAATGAACCTAAAAACTTTGAAATGTTGGTCAACTACTGAAATCTGTTAGAAAACATAATTCTTCACTCAGAAATATGTTTTTATCCATTTTCAAAGAACTTTTTAAAAATAAGTTTTTAGACCCTCTTTTTGTCATTGACCCGTATATCAATATTATGTCAATATGTCAATATTCTAAGATAATAGTTTGAGAAAAACAGACGATTGGTGAGATATGGTGAGATATGAAAACAAGTTTTGATTTCTTTTCTTGGAATTTTCTTTCAACTTCATGGGCAAAAAAGATTCTCAACCAATCAAGTTTTTCATTTTTGTATTATTAACTGGTGGAAATGAACTTCCATTCATCATTTATGTTTAAATTATAGAAAATGTTGATCTCCAACAGTAAAGGAGAGTCTTCAATAAATGTTTGGTGTTATGAAGCTACTTCGTCATCTATGAGGATCTTTAGGTATTTTTCTTTAGTGGGGGGTTAGAATATGGTCGTACTATTTTAATCTGTTTTACAGAGCGTGACGTTGGTTCGTGATTCTGGTTTTATTCCTGATGTGACGTAAGCGCCGCCCTGCCTCTCTCAGTCTGTATCAGCTGTATATCGTGGCGTGTGGCGTGTGGCGTGTGGCGCCCCCTAGTGGTGCTGCGGCAGCCGCTCGTGGCTGTGGCTCCTCTGGATGAACGCCACGGCGTCCCTGTACGTGAGCGCCAGCTGTGGCCGGTCGTACATCTCGCTGAGCGCCTGAAACTTGGGCCCCCACTGCGACAGCCTGTGATGAGCGAACCCGCCCTCGTCGTCGTCGTCCTCCTCCTCCTCCTCCTCCTCGCAGGGGGCGGGGTTAATGCTCCTGCAGGACGCCCCCGAGCCCAGCGAGCTCAGGCTCCCCGCCGACGACCCCGACCCCTCCACGCACCACACGTGGTAGGCGTCCAGCGGCAGCGCCTCGCTGTCGTTGTCCGCCTCCCAGATGATCCTCGCCACGTAGCTCTTAAAGTCCACGTGAGAGCGCGACGCCGCCACCGCCACCTCCGCGTAGCCTCCCGCGTCACTCAGCTCCACGTCGCGGCCCGCGGCGGCGCTGTAGGCGTAGGCGGAGTCTCCGGTGATGGCGTGCTGCAGGTGGTGGTGGTGGTGGTGCGGGATGCTGAGGTAGGGGGCGCCGGAGCTGCAGGAGGAGCCGGACGGGTGAACTTCCTCCTGGGAGCCCGGCGAGGACTTGATGAGCGGCGCCGTGGTGCAGGACGAGGACTGAGACAGACTGGAGCAGAGCGGGCGCTTCAGCTCCGTGATGTCATAACCATTCTGGGAGGAGAGACGAAGAAACGCAGAGTCAGTTTGTTCTGTTCGTGTTTCAGTGACATCACAAAGTTTCTGTTATAAACCTGTGAAAACTTCACTTTAGTCACATTTACATGAAAATAAGAAACTTTTACATCATTAAAGCGAAAAAATATTATGCAGTAAAACAAATGTCACTTAATTTTAAAGGTAACAGCTTTTGAAATAATAAAAAATCTTTATAAATTTTTTTTTTCTTTCCCAGGTTTTGCACAAAGTGTCAAAGATTTAAGTGTCAGGCCGTCAAACAACAAAGAAGTGTTGATCAAGTTGTGGATTTAAAAAGTATTTATTCACACTTTAACTTAATTATTAACTGTTCGAGGTGAATAAAGGGAAAAAAAGTGGGTTTGTAAATTTTTACTAAGAATCAAAAAAAAAAAAAAAAAAAAAAAAAAAAAAAAAAAAAAAAAAAAAAAAAAAAAAAAAAAAAAAAAAAAAAAAGGAGAAAAACAAAAAAAAAGTTTAAAAAAAAAAAGAAAAGGAGACGAACAATAAAAAAGTTTAAAAAAAAAAAGAAAAGGAGACAAACAAAATGAAAAGTAAACAACAAAATGAAAAGTAAACAAAATAAATAGTTAACAAACAAAATAAAAGTAAACAAAATAAAAATAAACAAACAAAATAAAAAGTAAACAAACAAAATAAAAGTAAACAAAATCAAAAGTTAACAAACAAAATAAAAGTTAAAAAACAAATAAAAGTTAACAAACAAAATCAAAAGTAAACAAAACCAAAAGTTAACAAACAAAATAAAAGTTAAAAAACAAAATAAAAAGTAAACAAACAAAATAAAAAGTAAACAAACAAAATAAAAAGTAAACAAACAAAATAAAAGTTAAAAACAAAATAAACAAACAAAATAAAAAGTAAACAAAATGAAAAGTAATAAAACAAAATAAAAGTTAAAAAACAAAATTAAAGGTAAACAAACAAAATTTAAAGTAAACCAACAAATTAAAAGTGGACTAACTTAATGTCATGTTCTTTTTGATTAATCAGAATTTTGATTGCAAACACTTTTTCCAAAATCTGTCCCGGAAAAAATGGTTGCGCCGCATCGATGATTGTTTTACATCTGTATAAATTTGGTTTATTACGAAACTTTTTGCAGTTTCTTTTATAACAGTTTTGTCTTTCTTATTGAAAAATATTTTTTTTTATAAATGTTGAAAACCAACATGATGTCACATTTCAGACAAACATTTTTTATATCAGCATGAAAATATAAAATTTACAACTTTTACATCACTCACTCAGTTTATGACTTTTTTTGTTTTTGTTTTGAAACTCAAAGCTGTCACTGACCCATGTGTGTGTGTATGTGTGTGTGTATGTGTGTGTGTGTGTGTGTGTGTGTGTGTGTGTGTGTGTGTGTGTGTGTGTGTGTACCTGGTCCTGCTCGCCCCCCCCCTCCTCGTTGTAGTTGAGGATGTTTTCTCTGATGTCCTCCCAGCTCTCCTGTTCAGCAGGGATGTGATAAACTCCTCGTTTCCTGAACTTGTTTCTGCTGCCTTTCTGGTTCCACACCGTCACCGCCACCAGCACGGCTGCACACACACACACACACACACACACACACACACACACACACACACACACACACACACACACACAGAGGAAGAGACAGAGGATAATTATGCATCTCTGTGAATCCGCCTCGACACCAGAGGGGGAGGTTTTTATTTCCTTCCTGCTCGCCGCGCGCTCGTTACAGCAGCTCGCCGCGGTCGTTTGGCCTCGATAAACGAGCGCCGCGTTCGTTTGGAGGCGTCATGGTAACGATTACAAACAGGTGAAGAAGAAACGAGCGATGTCACAATGAGATTCAGGTCAGGATGCTTCATTCAGGGTCACACCAGGAGGAAAACTTCACCGGGGGCTGATGGGAAACGGAGTTTTTCATTCACTAACTGATCTCATATTTCATCTCTTTTGCTCCAGGACTTTAAAAAGTTTCATCATTTTTTATTTTAAGTGAACATCTTTATAACTGAGAGGATCTCATGTTACACAAAGCTGTTTTCTGTCTGTGGATCCTGATGGAAGCTGCTGGAAAACTCATCGATCTGTTCGACTGTTACGTAAAATCAGACTGAAAGGTCGTCAGAGGTCGTTTCACTTTACATCAGCTGTTCTCAACCTTTCTGACTCACGACCCCCAATTTTTCATGCACTTGTATCTGAAAGCCCCCATGGTTTATTTATTTTATTTTGAATTGAAGAAAACACAATGTTTATGTTGCCAAACCTGAACAAGAACAAGTCAATATTTTTGTCTTTTCATTTTTGTGTCAAGATTTTTTGGGGGTCTTTACACAGCAAAAACTGAAATCTAAACGAGTGTTTATGTCTGATTTTCGTAAAAAATGTCTTTTTATTCTTAATATGAGCCACATTCAACTGACCAGCCCAGAAAAATGTCTTATTTTAAGATATTTAAAGACAAAAATGACGTCTGTATTGCTTGGAACAAGTAAAAAAAAATTTGCCATTGGGGTAAAAAAAAAAAAAAAGTGCTTGTCAAGTCTCTTGAAATACAAAAACTGTTGTAATTCAAGAAACTTTTTCTTACACCACTGTGATCTTTCGGATAATTCCAGAATTCTATCTTTGATTTCAGGTTTCTTGAATTCATATCTTGAGCAGTGAACGCCTGATTGATCACAATTATCTGCACCATCTTCAGTATCTCTATCAATAATAATACTTCCAATGTAAATACTAACTCGACTGATGTATACTTTATTTTTTTATTTTTTTCTATTTCTGTGAATTCATTTAATTGATATATGAACTACCTTCCCTATTTTTTAAAATGAAGAATATTCAAAATATATCGTTATAGTCACAGTTATCTTTATTGTTATTATAAATATCTCTATTAACAATAATTCTTCCTATGTAAATCTGAACTTCACTGATTCATACTTTTGTTTGTCAGTGTTGTGAATTCATGTCAGGGATATATAAATATATATATATACTTCTTTACTCACTTTTCACAATTTATAATATTTAAAATAAATAATTACAGATAAAGTCATAATTAATCTTCATTGTTACTATCACTATCTCTATTAATAGCAATACTTTCTATGTCAATCTGGACTGAACTGTTTTCTTCTTTCTCTTTTTTTCTTTCTGTTTGCATACCATATATCTGTTTAAGGTCATGGGGAAAAAATGAAACTGAAAGGATGCACAATTTTTGTGATGGGAGTTAAAAATAATTTGGTATAACAGCAGCTGAATAAATAATAATAAGACACAAAATTCTGTGGTAACTTCTCACAATTTTTTGTCCTTTTTCACCTTCACAGTTGTGATTCAGTTTCATTCAATACAAGTTATTTTTAGTCAAAATGTTTCATTATGCAGAAATATTTAATTCTAGGACTCTGGACTGAAACGCTCACTGTGCTTGTTGGTGAAGCTACGGTGGCCTGTTAGGACAAAAAGCTCCTGATGCAGGATAAGAATGGTTTTTTGTTTGTCAGTTTCTGCCTTGAAAGTAAACTCTAAGAAATTATTTCCTGCACTACAACAATAAAAGTTTCTTTTTTCTAATACAAAAACGCACAAGACGGTGTCAATAACGGAAACAGTGAATTCATGAAAGTGGACGTTTCCTCACAGACTCTCTGAGCTAAGGCAGAAAAGCTAAATTTGGTTTAATGTAAATGATGTTTGGACTCAGATCAGAGCGAAGCTGCAGGCGAGAGAGAGAGAGAGAGAGAGAGAGAGAGAGAGAGAGGTTCGGGCTGTTTTCAGGAAGTTGAAACAGTCGGGACGAGACGTAAACAAGTTTGTAAACATCAGTTGAAGATTCTGATCCTGAGGCTGAAAACATGACGGAGAAAGATTTTTGGCTCAAAGCTGAAGACGAACATCACAGTCGGATTAAAAACTTCATCCTCAATCGGAGGTTTCATTCTGTTTCTCACCGAAGAAGACGAGCAGACACATGCTGATGGCGAGGATGGAGCTGGGGCTGAGAGCAGCCAGCCTGTGACCTTTGACCTGCCCCAGCTCGCAGCGCTGACCCCTGAAACCGTCCTGGCAGCGGCAGCGGAAACTGTCGGGCGACAGCGCCAGGCAGACGCCGCCGTTACGGCAGGAGGACGCCGCGCAGGGGGACGGTACACAACGCTGCTCGCCAGAGTCCTCGGTCACCGTCACCTGAGCGCCGGGACACCTGTGAGACAACGGAGAGGGTTTAGAAGTGAGGCTGCAGAATAAAATTAATCATGAATGAAGCTGAAAAAACAGGATCATTCCACAGGTGAACAGGTTGATTTAAACAGGTGAGTGTCATGATTGGGTATAAAAGGCAAAGATGGAGCCAGGTTCACCACTTTGTCAACAACTGCGTGAGCAAATAGTCCAACAGTTTCAGAACAATGTTTCTCAACTTTGTCCAACTGCAGGAATTGATGGATTTCATCATCTACAGACCATAATATCATCAAAAGATTCAGAGAATCTGGAGAAATCTCTGCACGTAAGCAGCAAGGCCCAAAACCAACATTGAATGGCCGTGACCTTTGACCCCTCAGGCGGCGCTGCATTAAAAACCCACATCATTGTGTAAAGGATATTAGCACGTGGGCTCAGGAACACTTCAGAAAACCATTGTCAGTTAACACAGTTCATCACTACATCTACAAGTGACAGTTCAAACTCTACCATGCAAAGACAAAGTCACACATCAACAACACACAAACGCCGCCGCCGCCGGCTTCTCTGGGCCCGAGCTCAGGTTTGCATGTTGGCCAAAAAAACTGTCATCTTTTGAAAACCTTTAAAAACTTGTCATGGTCACTGTGTCCTGTACACAAAAATCCAATTTGATGATGATCAGATAAAAAATCCTTGGAAAAGTTTGTACAAGTTCGTACCCTGTGAGTGGGAAAATGCCGACTTTGACATCAGATTTCTAAACTTCCTGTACAAATTCCTTCATAACATTAAATATTTTTTGCGAAGTTCTTGGCATGACTAATGTACACAAAAAATTTCATGCAAATTGGAGTATGCGAAAAAATATCCCCTTGGCCACGCCCAATGAGTTTCGAAAAATTCCTTTAAATTACTTTACAGATATCTGATTTGAAGATGATCCATAAAAAAAACTGTGGAACGAGTTCATTCAGTGACATACCCCCAAAATCATCAAAATCTGACAGTAAGATACAATTTCCAAACTTCCTGTTCAGAATTCACGATGGTTGTAAGAGACTTTTCTTTACATCCAGGCATGATTGTAATGCACAAAAAAATTCAGGTGTGTAGCTCATAGTAGCAATAGGGGGCGCTGTGGGAAAGTGGAAAAGTCTGCTGTGGTCTGACGAGTCCACATTTAAACTCTTTTTGGAAATCATGGATGTGGTGTCCTCCGGGCCAAAGAGGAAAAGGACAATCAGGATTGTTCTCAGAGCAAAGTTCAAAAGCAGCATCTGTGATGGTATGGGGGTGTGTTAGTGCCCCATGGCATCATGGGTAACTGTCCCAGTATCTGTGAAGGCAGCATTAATGCTGAAAGGTACAAACAGGTTTTGGAGCAACATCTGCTGCCATCCAAGACACTTTGTCTTTTTCAGGGACGTCCCTGATTATTTCAGCAAGACAATGAAACCAAGACACATTCTGCTCCTGTTACAACAGCGTGGCTCTGTAGTAGAAGGGTGCAGCTACTAGACTATTAGACTTCAACAATTAATTTCCTCAGTTCACAAACACTTAGAGTGTTGTAAAAGGAAAAGTGATGAAACAGTGGAAACATGAACCTGTCCAAGGTTTTTTGAGAAAAAAACAATAAAATGTTTCAGTTTGAACACTAAATATATTTTCTTTGTAGTGGTTTTAATTAATCACAGGTTGAAGAAATTTTCAAATCATTCTCTTCTGTTTTATTTACGATTTCGACAAAGCTCATCACTAAGTGTGTGTGTGTGTGTGTGTGTGTGTGTTTTTACCTGCACTGGTGTTTCCTCCACAGGTCGATGCAGCGCAGGGGGCTGCGACACGGTTGGCTGCTGCAGGCGTCGCTCGTGCACCCTGAGGTGACGCCCCTCCTCTCCAACACCGTCACCAAGTCGCGGCTCTGCCCGTCCAGAGGGAGGACCTGACCGTTGAAACGAACGTCCCTCAGACAGCCTGCGGCGGAAAAACGCAGCGTTAGAGACACATTTCCAGAGTTTTTTTGTTCTACGTTGATTACAGTGACACCTGTGGTCAGAGCCGGTAATGCGACTCTGTTTCCTGCTTGGATGTGAAGCTCCCGTCCTCACCCTGAAAGTTGGCCTTCTCTCCGGCGTTCGGCGTGTTTCCGACCATCACGCTGGCCGGGTGGACCACGATCTCCCTGCGGCCCCCCAGCCGCGCCCTGACCTCCCGCGAGCCCCCGCCTTGCTCCAGCTGCAGCGTGAAGAGGTTGTCCTGGCGGCTGAGGCTGACCTGCACCCACTGCCCGATGTCCACGCGCTGCCCGGGGAGTCGCAGAGCCTGGGCGCCGTCGCCGAGGTTGGAGCGCACAGAGAGGAGACCGTCAGCGATCTGAACGTAGAAATAAAAAACCTTTAAATCTGTTTCATGTAGTTTTTGATCTTTGTGCGGATTAAAATGGCGTCCCCACCTCTAAGACGATGTACTCGTTGGCGTCTCGTGACATCACCGACAGCAGGGCGCCGGAGGAAGCTCGCGTTCGCAGGAGGAGCTGGACGTGTGTGCGGCGAGAGCTGCCGCCTCCTCTGAGCTGATACCGCACAGCGCTGCCCGAGTCGAAGGAGAATTCTGGGACGGCTGAGGGGAGATACAACACCACGTTAGCACATTTAACCCCTTACATCCTCACTAATCATGTCCTAAATACCAAACTTTGTTTCAGAGCTTTAACTGAAGACAGATAAAATTCATCAGTGACACTTCGACTGAAAGATAAAAATCTCTAGATTCAGAAATCGTTATGTTTGAATATGCAAAATTACAAGTGTTACAAGTTAAAGTGACTGGTTCATCAATGAAAATAAAGAAAAACAGCACTTAAACTAAAATGATTTGAAAGTCAATGAAGTGAAATGAACTCTGGTCAGATTCCATGAGAGTTCAAATTTCAAGCATGTGTCCAACTTGTTAAGTCCCAAATTGTCTTTAACACCTGGATATTACAATGGTCTCAAGGATTCCATAATTCTGGCCTTAATTTTTCCGCCTTTGATCTCAGAATTCTGCCTTTGATCTCAGAATTCTACCTTTGATCTCAGAATTCTTTCTCTCTGATCTCAAAATTTCTGCCTTTGATCCCAAAAATCTGCCTTTCATCTCAAATTCATTTCTTCCTCTGATCTCAAATTTCTGCCTTAGATTTCAGAATTCTGCCATTGATCCCAAAAATCTCTCTTTGATCTCAAGTCTGCCTTTGATTTTCCTCTTTGATCTCAGAATTCTGCCTTTGATCTCATGTATAAAAGTAAAGCAATAAGAAAATATGTAAATCAGTTATGAAGAAGAGCAATAACAAAATATTAAAACTCTTGGTTACGTTTATTTGTATTATTCTTATCGAACTTTATTGGTTTATTTTACTTCTGTAACATGTTTTGGAAGATTTATCTTTCTTTCCCCTCTTTTTTTCTGGAAGATTTATGATGTAACTCAGACCATGTAGTTAAAGAGTTACCTTGCTGAAGTTTTTTATAACAAGGGTTGGCAAAATAAGCCTGAGCTTCAGCCTAAACCTTTTAGATTGGCTTTATTCATCATATGATATTGAAATCTATTGTGTATTTGTTGTGGATGGATTTTAAATGCTAATTGAATAAAATAAATGAAAAAACAAATTCTGTCTTTGATCTCAGAATTCTGTCTCTGATCTCAGAGTTCTGTCTTTGATCTCAAAGTTCTGTCTTTAATCTCAGAATTCCACCTTTGATCTCAGAGTTCTGTCTTTGATCTCAGAATTCCGCCTTTGATCTCAGAGTTCTGTCTTTGATCTCAGAGTTCTGTCTTTGATCTCAGAATTCAGCCTTTGATCTCAGAGTTCTGTCTTTGATCTCAGAATTCCGCCTTTGATCTCAGAGTTCTGTCTTTGATCTCAGAGTTCTGTCTTTGATCTCAGAATTCAGCCTTTGATCTCAGAGTTCTGTCTTTGATCTCAGAATTCAGCCTTTGATCTCAGAATTCAGCCTTTGATCTCAGAATTCAGCCTTTGATCTCAGAATTCATTGTTATAGCATTCAAATGTCTGACAAAGATGTTACTGTTTATATTTTGATGTCATCAACGACATGAACGACACGTTGAGGGCAAAAGGTGATCTCACCTTTGTCACACTTGTGTCCCGTGAACCCAGCGTGGCACTCGCAGCTGAACGAACCCCAGTCGGCGAGGCAGGAGGCCTGAGCGCCGCAGGAGGGACCGCTCGCCGTCACGCACACGCCGTCCGTCAGCCGACACCCGGGGGCGCTGTCCACGCTCTCACCTGGAGACGCCAGGTCGTACACCTGAGGGAGCACAGAGAAACTTTACTGACATGAACTTAGAACAGAACGTTTGCAAAAGGATTGTGGGTAAAAAAAAAAGCAGAAGTGGGTGTGTTTTTGAGTCACCTGAGAATCCACCTGCAGGTTACGGATGCAGCCGGTGAAACCGCGGAAACGACCATGAGGAGGAGAATCCTTCACTCCTCCGAGCTGAAGAGGCTGAAAGACGTTCAGGTACCTGAGGAGAAGAAGAAGGGGAGGAAAGAGGGAGGAAATGTAGGAGTAAGAAAGAAAAGGGGGAGACAAGTAGAAGGAAAGTGAGGAGGTGAAGGAAAAGATGGAGGCAAATGCATAAGAAAAGAGAAGAAAGAAAAGTTCTGGGTCAATGACGTGACGTCCCTTTTTTGTGTCTGAGTGCAATATTTCCTTCCATCATGAATTGAGTATTTCATCACATGTATTTCTTTATTCCATGAAACCTGTGTTATTTGAACACATCTTTAAACTATTAAAATATAACATGTTTTTTTGTGTTATGGTTCCTCAAACCCCCAAAATGTCAGGTGGTGCAACCGTCCTGACAAGTATCCACAGTAATTAAACTCTAAAAATTGAATGTCAGTTATTGTAAATGGAAATTAAAAATACAGTGGCATTATTTTATGCTTGAACCTTTTTAAATAAAACATTCTTTGCAAATAAAAAGAATTTTAAAGCTGTTGAGAAATGTAAAAAACTTTTGTCCCGTAATTTTCACCTTGTCAAATGTCAGGGTGGTGCAACCGTAACATTAGACTTTTATTTTAAAGTGAAGAGAATAAAACAGGAAACGGGAAACTGCATCAGCCAGAGGAGCCCAAATGACATTTGTGACCAAGTGGAAAAGTTTGTAGATTTCTCTGAAATATTGATAAAAAAGGTTTTTTCACTTCATTGGTGACTGGAACAATTTCCATGTCAGGTGGAACAACCAATGTAATAATGTGAAATGTTATTTTAACATCAAATTATTTATCTTATTCACAAATAATACAAATGAAACACACAAAATGAAAATGTATGAGTCACTACAGAAACTTGAGAGATACTTGCCAATAATTTCACACAGAAAAAATAACAGGAATTCATAAATATATTTTCATATATTTGGTTGCGCCACCTGACATTTTTGGGTGCTCAAATTAAAAATACAAAAAAATTATGAATCTAAAATCTTTGAAATGTTGGTCAACTACTGAAATCTGTTAGAAAACTTAATTCTTCTCTCAGAAATATGTTTTTATCCATTTTCAAAGAACTTTTTAAAAATAAGTTTTTAGACCCTCTTTTTGTCATTGACCCTCCTATGATGCAGTTTATCATGTTTTAACCAGTCATTTCGGCATGTGTGTTGGCTCCCAAGACCACAATATCTTATGTTTAAACCAGCTGAAGGGGCAGAAAAGTGTAGTTCACCAACCAGAATGGCACTTAAGTACAAGTTTGGCCCCCAGTAGGTCAATTTTTTACATGTTTTAACAACAGAGGGAGCACTTTGTTGTGTTTTGACTCCCAGGAGAGCACTATTGAAAGTTGTGGCTCCCATGATGGCAGTTTAGTGCACACTTTGTCTCCAGAGACGGCACTTTAGAGTTAGTTTTTCAACAAGTAGGCAACAAGTGGGCCGGACCCCCCTCTTCAGCCAAGCACACCTCTGCAAATAGGGTGTCTTAGTTAATATATAGGTACAATTTTGTCCACAGGGGTGCCAAAGTTGACTCAAATTGCAAAAAAATCCTCAGAGGAACTTCAAAATTATTCCGTAGAGAAGTTGCCACCGTGTCTCTAAATTCACAGACTTGGGGGAGAAGTTATGTCGACATGAAAATTTTCATTTGGATGATAACATTTTGTCTGACAATGTCCAAAAAAAAACAGAAAAAGTTGATTGAATCGGTGAGTAGAGCTGCGGCTGAGCTGCAACTTGAAAAGCTGCTCTGGACATGAAACAAAAACACAGACCACAAGAGGAAACTCTGCAGGAAGTTTATGTAAAACCTTCAGGAGCAGCTTCACTACAACAACGATGGATTCATGAACTCACCTGGAAGCTTTTCACACGAGGAGTCGCTACTTTGACATTTCTGGACATGGGCCTGCAACGACTACACACACACACACACACACACACACACACACACACACACACACACACACAGAGGTGAGCTGAATGACCTGGGTAAACACAGAGACACACACACACAGGTGAGGTGATCTTACCTGAGCAGAGGAGTGAAGATGATGTTTGAAGCCTCCAGGTCCATCATGTCATCATCAAAATCTTCATCATCTTCATCCTCCTCGTCTTCGTCCCCCGATGACGTTCTGACCAAACTGCGGCCAAGACGCCGAACCTCTCTCTCCAGCTGCCCTGGGCGAGCGAATATCTGCTGACTGACCAGAGAGAGAGAGAGAGAGAGAGAGAGAGAGAGAGAGTCCTGTTACAAACCTTAAACTAGCCTCGTAAGTTGAAAGATATTCCTCCAAGTGTTTTTTATTTAAAACTTTTTCAAAGTTTTGTTGACCCCGGTTCAACTTTTCCAAACTTTTTCTGATCAACAGAAACACAGCGCTGTAGTTTGACAACAAACAAACTTTTTAAGCCCGGTGCTCTGAGACGTATCAGTAACATGTAACGTTAGTGAATCCTGGTTGTGTCCTACCAGTGCTCATCTACCAACTCCACCCTCACCGAGCAGAGCAAACGTAACCTGGCTCTTCATTTTATTGATAGACTCTCAGGTTTGAACAGATCACTGCAGAATAACTGCTGCATGTGGACAGGAATCAACATTAGTACAAACACATTAGTGACTGTTTTAGCCTTTAGCCTGTGCTCTATCACTCTCCTGTTTAGCTTTCTTCTGCTGTACTCTCCTTTTTCTTACTTCCCTTTTTTTCCTCTTGTCACAGAGACTTTGAGTTCCAGTCTGACTTGATCTGGAAGTTAGGAATTAGCACTTTCTTATGATTATGATCAGGCAAATATCGAGATATGAGACTTTTTCAAAAACTCTTAGATATTACGCACAGTCCCTTTAAACGATTAACAACACATCAAACTTATTTCTGTCCGAAATGAATAAAAAAACTGGAAATAATGTTAACAAGAGTTAAGCATTTCATATGAAGAACTCGTTACCCCTTCAGTTTTTGCCAACATTAAAGCGGGGGTATTCTGCTTTCCCACATTTTAAACATGCTGGACGTTCAAACTAATCATCATCGTCATATGTTGAAGAAACCTTGAATCTGTTTTCTAAAAATAGTACGAGTTCTAAAATATTTCCATGAAATCTACATGGGGCTCTCCTGACTGGTTCATGCCACTTCATGCCACGGGCCTTAAACACCAAGGTCTGAACCAAGCTCTGAAATTTACAGCTCTACAGAGTGCTGGAAAATCAGAGGGAAGGGTTTCTAGAACGGGAAGAGAAAGCAGCTAGAAAGATGTGTTTCACAGTCTTCTAAAGCACCAGAGAGAGGAAATAGAGATTTTTTTTCCAAGCTTTACCATGATATAAGAGGAACGACACCCCCTCTTTAAGTTTAACAGATAAGTGTGAGTATGGAGGGAGTCTAAATTAAATAGATGAGTGGTGGTTCTCACCTGTCAGGTTCATCAAATCCTTCATTCTTGATGACCAGTTCTGAGCTGAGGGAGACAAACATAAAAAAGGAATAAAATTAGGAGTTCAGACTAAAGCTGAGCTATTTGCAAAAACACTCTCATGACGATTTTTTTTTTTCTTTTTTTTATTTTGTGTGATTATTTAAAGGTTCCCATCTTATACGTTTCTAAACAAACTCAATGTTGAACATGAACAGTTACATTAATTACAGCACAACAACAACAACCCACTAGACTGATTTTTACACATTTCACTCACTTTTCACTTCTTTTTTGCCACTTTTGGACCATTTTTGATACCTTCTCACTATTTTCGAAGTTCACTACCAATTTTTGTTGTTTTGCCCATTTTTTACACTTTTCACTCTTAATTGCCAATTTTAAACCTTTTTTTCCCCCCCAAGTTCAATCCTAACTTTCTTGCCATCTTTGTTGACTTTGGACAGATTTTCACTGTTTTTGCCACTTATTCCACCATTTTTTGCTACTTTTGGAAATTTTTTAAGTTTTAACCAAAATTTCCTCGCTAATTTTTGTTGCTTTTGGACCATTTTAGTCACTTTTCACTTCTTTTTTTAGCACTTTTGAATCATTTTGTTGCTACTTTTTGAGGTTTTATCCCAATTTGAATGCCAAATTTTGTTACTTTATGGCAACTTCTACTACCTCAAAGTAAGCTTTATTGCTACTCTTTGCCGTTTTTGCCTTTTTACCACTTAAATTGTTTCTTTTGTAAAGGTATATTTCAACAGTTTGTCTCTTTGGTTGAGTAACTCGGGTTTAGTACAGAAAACATCTACTGTAAATCATGTAGCTGATATTTTGACACATTTCAGGTTATAGAAATTTTACTCTGTCTGGGATTATAATCTTGCAACAGGACAATATTGGGATTTAATCTACTTTGTGATTAATTGCCCAGCCCTTGTTCAGACTGTTCAAAGCTCCACCCTCTGGTGTGGATGACCACGCTTGAAGGGTTTCCTCTCATTTTTTAGAAAACATCTCTGTGAAACCAGGCAGACTGACCTCATCTTTAAGACAAATTTAAATCATAAATAAAAAGTGCATCATTGGTGAATCTTACTCATCTTTATCTTCAACTTTCAGGAAGTCTCCTCCCTCCCAGGCTCCAGCTGTTCCTTCAAGAGGGTGATAGCGAATATCCAGCTCTATGTAGATCTGTGAGGGAGACACGAGGTGAGTGAACACTCAGGTAATCTCTGATCAAACACACTCTGGAGTGTGTGTGTTCATCTGTGTGTGTGTGTGTGTGGCTGTTACATCAGTCAGGCTGAAGTTGGCGTCAGTGAGCGGCTCCCGCAGTAAAAGTCTCCCTGAGGTGACGACATGTTGCAGACTGACCACCAGTTTCCCCAGTAACCTGCACGTTAATACACACACTCATTATAACACACAACTTACATATAGGGACAATACACAACTTACATATAGGAACAGTTTAAAGACATGTGTGTGTGTGTGTGCACTGTAAAAATGAAAACTTAAATTCGTTGGCCCGATTATGATTTTTTTGCCCCTGTGAACAAAAAATGTTCTGTTGTGTTGCAAACTATTTCTAAGCAGTTTTCCAACAACCTTTATTAAATTTGTGGAGTAAAGTTGGACAAATTTCATGTGATAAATCAACAAAACTTGTCAAAAGTTTGAGGCTGTGATAAAAATAAATTGAGTTTGCTTCAGCAAAGAAACAGGGTTTCCAACTCAAGTCTACAGGGGTCTTCAAAGAATGGGGTTTCCAACTCTAGTTTCCAGGGGTCTTCAAAGAATGGGGTTTCCAACTCAAGTCTACAGGGGTCTTCAAAGAGCGGGGTTTCCAACACAAGTCTACAGGGGTCTTCAAAGAGCGGGGTTTCCAACACAAGTCTACAGGGGTCTTCAAAGAACGGGGTTTCCAACTCAAGTCTACAGGGGTCTTCAAAGATCAGGGTTTCCAACTCAAGTCTACAGGGGTCTTCAAAAAACGGGGTTTCCAACTCAAAGAACGGGGTTTCCAACTCAAGTCTACAGGGGTCTTCAAAGATCAGGGTTTCCAACTCAAGTCTACAGGGGTCTTCAAAGAACGGGGTTTCCAACTCAAGTCTACAGGGGTCTTTTTTGCTGTAAGGCGCAGTATTTTTGTTTGAGTGTTGTATTAAAACTCTGTTTTAGTAAAAGGTGAAAGATTGATCAAATCTAAAGAGAAACATTGTAGTTTCTTATCTTTCTACTTATTTCAAAGTAAATTTGATTTCTCCTTTTATTATAAATATATATATTTTGTCATGTAACAGTTGTATATATGCAAGACTGCAAGAGAATGTTTATTTACATATAGTTTTTTTTTATTTCTCTTTATACTGTTCTTATTTTTTTTCAATGTTATTTATTTGTTTACTGTTTTATGTTTCTTGTTATGTTTTTTCACTTTTTGTAGTGGGTTAGTTTGTATCGTGTTGTATTTAAAAATCTTCAACAGAGAATACTTTAAAAAAAAAAAAAAAAAAAAATCTGTTTTACAGTTGCCTAACTGATAATGAGTTTATTAATTTTCACCTTTTCTCCCTGGCTTTTCCAAATTAATATTTATCTTGGGTCTCTTCCTGTTTTGTGTCTTGTTTTGTTTGTCTTTGTAAAGTGACCTTGAGTGCCATGAAAGGTGCTGTATAAATTGATATCATTATTATCATTATTATTATTATTATTTTTTTTTTTTCATTAATTGTGGTAAAGTTGTTATTTACCAATGCAGAGGTCAGAGGTTCAAATTCTTGGTTTGTAGAACTCAAAACTCGAAGTTACACTACATATGTTTAATTACTTTTCTCAAAAAAAATAATTTATTGATTCAAACTCAAAATTTTGGGCCTCAAAACTCAAAAATCCAGAGCAGACATTCGCTCTGAAATTTTGAGTTAACACAACTTTTTTATTTTTATATTGAGTGTGTGTGTGTGTGTGTGTGTGTGAGTGTGTGTGTGTGTGTGTTACCTATTGGAGAAAACTTTGCTGCAGTTGTAAACACTGACGGTCAAAACTTCTTCTCTGATGACTTTACCGTAGTGAGGCCAACGAAAATGCTGCACACACACATGGATGGAGTTATTAAAACATACACACACATTTCTGACTTCTCCAACCATGTATCAGTGTGTGCAGTAGCTTCACACACACACACACACACACACACACACACACACACCTGGTCACACCTGAAGAGCAAACATCACCCTGACTCACAGTCTCCTCAGAAACTGGTCAAACAGAGAAGACGTCATGTGACCATGAGCAGCTTTAAACAGCTGTAGTGAAGCAGTGAGGCCTCAGTAAACACACGTTTCTACATTAAACTGTAAATATTATGATTACTGTGTTAACATAATGTTAACATTAGCTTTAATATAATTGGAATAATGTAGCAGATGAAATGTAGTCGTAGCTGCTGGTAGACACGCTAATATTTACTGACTGAAACTTTAATGTTGACGCTTCAATAATTTATACTCTGACAGGAAATGATTATATGTACCAACAAGTCTTTATCATGTTTGGCTATTATTGTTTGTATTAGTTCATTAAATGTTTCTCCTTGTGCTAAAAAACAAAAACTTAAATCAGGAAAGAGAAGCTGTTGTGTCATATTTTTGAGTGCAACGAAAAGAAAGAGGGCCACTGAAAAATTGATTTAATTCTCAGAAATCTGATAAGACAGAGTCAAAAATAAAACTTACGCATGTCTTAAGATTCTAGAATTCTCACGAAAAAAAAATCAGAATTGATGCTATAATAAAGAAATTCTAGAACTCAGAGGAAAACTGTCAGACAACCAACTTTTATCTTGACAATTCAGAAATCTGGGAAAAAAGGTGAAACAAAATAAGGTCTGAAAATAAACTTTAATCTTGCAGTGTCACAATTCTGAGGGAAAAAATTGAACTTTAGTTTAATTTTCAGATTCTAGAATTCTGAGGAAAAAGTCTCAGAAGCCCGAATGAAGTCTCAAGATTCTACAATTCTCACTCAATAGTCAAAAAGCGAACTTAAATTTTGAGATTCTAGAATCCCAAAGAGAAACTTGTAACTTTTACTTTAAACTTGAGATTTTTGAAGTCCCAAAAAGATCAAATAACAGTCAGGGTTATCACTTTTAACCCAAGATTCTAGAAACCTTGGGGTGCATTCCATTTTTTTCTTAAAAATTCGGGGCCCAGGATTAAAAAAATAATAATAATAATAATAATAATAATAATAAAAAAAACATAAGAATTCTTACTTAAGTCTTGAGATTTCTAAATTCAACAAAAAAAGTCAGAATTATGAATTTGAGCTTGAGATTCTTCATTTCTGAGAGAGAGAGAAAAAAAAGTCCAAATACTATATTTAAACAACAAATAAACTTCTGTTCTTTATTTGATCTTGCATTTGTAGAATTCTGAGCTGAGATTCTAAGAATCCCAAAAATTATAATCAAGGATTCTAGAATTCTGGGAGGAAAGTCCAGATTTTAAACTTTAATATTGGAGGCCAGAATTCTGAAAGAAAAAAAAAAAGCATCCTGATATCGATGGTAAGATTTTAAATTCTGTGTAAAAAGTCAGAACTCTTAAATTTGATCTTGAGATTCTGAAAAAAAGAAACCAGAATTTTACTTTTTGACTTGTGGTCCTAGAGCTTTGGGTAAAAAAGACAAAATTATGACTGCAATATTTAGATAATATTTAGATACTTGTGAATTTCCCTCAGGATCAATAAAGTATCTATCTATCTATTAGAATTGGAAATGCACCATTCCAACTTAAATCTTGAAATCAAAGAATTCTGATGAAAATGTCAGAATTTCATGATTCTGAAAAATCAGGATTAAAACTTAAATCTCAAGATTCTTGAATTCCAGAAGTGCCCCATCCCAACTTAGATATCTGGATTTAATATCTTGGGATTTTAGCATTTCAGAATAGAAATCAATTCAATTTTGAGGCTCCGGAAATCTGAGGAGGAAGTCTGAGCTCTGACTGTTTTTCTTAACAATCTAGAATTATAAGGAAAAAGTCAGAATAATAGATAAAACTACATCAGCTGTATCATCTAAACAAAAACAGAATTCTGAGATTTAAGAATAAACATTGACTTTTCTGACTCTAAAGTTAGAAATTCTTGAGGAAAAA
Source organism: Thalassoma bifasciatum (assembly GCA_008086565.1). Taxonomy (NCBI): domain Eukaryota; kingdom Metazoa; phylum Chordata; class Actinopteri; order Labriformes; family Labridae; genus Thalassoma; species Thalassoma bifasciatum. Next base: position 63,227 of record RPOG01002190.1, on the reverse strand, counting down.
GAAATGCCTGTTTCTCTTCTCCTTCTTTCTTTTCTTTTTTGTTGCCCTTCTCCTACTTCAGTGAACACATTCAGGAGCTCCGGTCGTTCCTGTGGAGTTTGATGAGTAAACAGAATCACGTCAGCTGCAGATGAACCTGTGTGTTGAAGGAGCGGTGCGGTGAGTTCGTCAGTTTACTGTGGGAGTGGAACCGTTTCCTCTCAGCCCGTTAAAATAGTTTCAATCTCAAACAGACAAAAAAACTTCCTGCTGAAACACACACACACACACACACACACACACACACACACTTCAGCAGAAGGCCTCATTAGTAAATCTGTCACTGACCTCGTTGAAAATGGCCACGTTCTCACACTTCAGGACTCTGGTTTTATGAGTGAAACCTGGAAACCACAGTCAGACAGAAACATGTTACAGAGCAAACTTTATTTTGATAAATAACCTGCAGAGTGAAGTCATTAACCATGGCTCAAAGTGTTCATGTTTCACCGTGTTTCATCCAGACAAAGAAAGACTTCGATTGAGGACATAAATCTTCATATTTGCCCATTTCACACATGCACTCCTGAAGTTTGACAAAAGATTTACCTATTCACACCTGACCCTCACAGTGCAAAGCGTTTTGATAAAACCCTTGTTGTCAACTAAACTCTATATATGAAGATAAAATTCATTTTGCTTGACATAAATGCAGTGGCGTGCACAGACATTTGGAGGGCAGGGAGGAAAGAAAAATAAAAGCAAATACAGCGCATGTTTTGGCTCCCAAGAAGTCAGTTTATCATGTTTTTATCAGCCAAAGGGGCAGATCAGTGTGGTTCACCAACGAGGAGGACACTTCAGCATTTGATTGGAGAGTTTAAGCTCCTGAAAGAACATTTTTGCATGTGTTTTGACTCCCTAAAGGACAGTTTTTCATCCTAAGAGGGCACTTGACCGTGTTTTGGCTCTTGAGAGGACACTGCAGTGAGTGTTTTGGCTCTCGATAGAGCACTATAGCATGCATTTAGGCTCCTTAGAGGACAATTTAGCATATTTTGCCTCCCACAAGGTCACTCAAGCATATTTTGTTCCCATGGAGAGGGCACCTAAACAGCACCAAAGGTTGCACTTTTGTATGTTTTTATTTCTCAAGGTGGCACTTTTACATGTCTGGGCTCCTTAGTGAACGCTTAAGCATGTGTTTTGGAGCCCAAGAGGGCAATTAAGTGTATTTTGCCTCTTGAAAGGTTAATTGAGCATGTTTTGGCTTCCTAGAGGGGAGTTTAACAAATTTGGCACCAACAAGGGCAATTCAGCAAGTGTTTGACTTCTTAGGAATACTTTGGCTCCCAAGGTGGCACTTTAACATGTTTTGGTTTCTAAGTGAGCACCTAAGCATCTTTTTGGAGCCCAAGATGGCACTTTAATATGTTTTAGTGCGGAGAAAAGCACTGGAGCAAGTATTTTGGCTCCTAAGAGAGCAATATAGCGTGTGTTTGCCTCCTAAAGGTCACTTTGGCATGTTTTGGTTCCAAAAGAAAGGACACCTAAGCATGTTTTGGCTTCCAAGATGGTGCTTTGACATGTTTTGGCTCCCATGGTGGCACTTTTACATATTATGGCTCCCAAACTGGCTCCTTTAACATGTTTTTGTGCGGAGAAAGGACTTGAGCAAGTATTTTTGCTCACTTTGGCATTTTTTGGTTCCAAAGGAGAGGACACCTAAGCATGTTTTGGCTCCAAAGGTGGCACTTTGAAATGTTTTGGCTTCAAAGGTGGCACTCCAACATGTTTTGGTTCCCAAGATGGCACTTTTACATGTTTTTGGCTCCTAAGAGAGCGATATAGTGTGTGTTTGCCCCCTAAAAGGTCACTTTGGCATTTTTTGGTTCCAAAAGAGAGGTCACCTCAGCATGTATAGGCTTCCAAGGTTGCATTTTAACATGTTTTGTCAACAAAGGTGGCTCTTTGCGATGTTTTGATTCCCAAGGTTGCACTGTTGCATGTTTTTTTTTCTCTCAAGATGGCACTTCAACATGTTTTTGTGCGGAGAAAAGCACTTGAGCAAGTATTTTGGCTCACTTTGGCATTTTTTGGTTCCAAAGGAGAGGGCACCTAAGCATGTTTTGGCTCCAAAGGTGGCACTTTAACAAATTTAGGCTCCTAAGGTGGCACTGTAGCAGGTTTTGGCTCCAAAGGTTGCACTTTTGCAAGTTTTTATTTCTCTAGGTGGCTCTTTGACATGTTTTGGCACCTAAGCGAGCACCTAAGCATACGTTTTTAGCCCAAGAGGTCATTTATTCATGCTTTCGTGCACAATAGAGCACTTTAGTGTGTGTTTCAGCTCCCAACAGGGTATTTAGGCATGTGTTTGGCTCTTTGGTGAGCACTTAATGGTGTTTTTACCAGCCAAAGGGGCAGATTATTGTCGTAAGCCAACCAGGAGGACACCTCAGCATTTGTCACTGCATAAATGTCTCTGTCCCTCTCACATGTCTTAAATTTTCACTGTTGCAAACTTTTATGCCTCAGTGAAGAGTTGTTGCCTCTTGCTGACTCTTTACCTTCATGTTTGGGTTTAAGAGAACATTAAGAACCACATTCAAGCAAAAATATCAGGGCAAGGGCGCGACAGGATGGATTTCTTTTTACAGAGAACTTCTTTGTCCTTCTTTTGAGATCGTCATATTTAAAATGTTTTATCCTTTATTTGTTGTTCATATTTTGTGTATTTTGAGTCTGAAAAGTTAACTTGGCTCATTTTGGACACAGCAAAACTCAAACTTTTGTTACAGTGAGAATCAAATCAAAGAGGACGACTCCTGTGCAGATTTGTGAAAATTATGTTTGATACACAGAAAAAAGCAAAAGATGAGACAAAACTTACTTTAAAATGTCCAAAACAAAATCCAAAGGAAACGAAAATTGCTCCAGAAACATGAGTCAGGAAACAGAGACTAAACACAGACCAGGGGCAACAGGTGAAACTAATGAAGGTAATTAAAGAGGAAGTGAAGCTTAACAAGACACGAGAACTTCAAAATAAAACGGAAAACTGGATTTTAATGAACTCAATGTTTGCTTTATTTCTTTTAAAGTTGCTAATGTTACTGTTTTGTTTATAAATCTTTTGTTTGTTTATACAAAAGGTGCTTAACAAATATGTTTGCTTCGCCTTCTAAATCTTTTCCACAGGTGGATTTAAAGGTACAGTTACCTCTTTAATGCCTCCTGGAAAATTAATCTTCAAACAGCACATGATACTGACAGAGGATGATGAATTACTGAAGGGATTAAAGCACCCGGCAGGATGTCGCTTTGGAAGAGAAGGTTCAAATTAAAGCTCCTGTGAGGATTTTTTATTTATTTTTTTAAATCAGGCTGAAATTTAAACTCATGTCTAATTTTATACTATTAAAAAAAGAAACAGTTCATCTGAATGAAGCCTGACAACTTTTAAAGAGTTATTTTAAAGTCTGAAACCAGCAGCAGGGGGTAGGTGTCACTGCCCAAACAGCGTTGTCAATAAATTTAATTGGGAAGAGAAAGTAGAGTGAAATTTTATGTAACAAAATATGATGTTAGGACAAAATCAGAGAAGAAATAAGAGATAAAAGTTCACCCCATCAGGGTGGTTACTCACTGGAGCTTTAATTTTTTCACTATTTATAACATTTAAAGTCATGTTTGCGACTTTTACAGCACCAAAAGTCCACAAAAAGAGTCTATTACCCAATAATTTACTGGTTTTTCACATTTTTATGCCTTAAATGGAAAACAACAGTGTAGTAAAAGCTTCATATTTACATGTGTCTAAATCTTATATCATTTAAATGTGGGAATTTGAAGGATAGTTCACAAAATTGACTTTTGGAAAGGAGTTATAGCTGCTCCAAACTGTCACAAAGTTTACGCTCACTGTGTAAACTTAACACTGTACGTTGCTGCATTCAGGGACCAGGGATAAAGTGGGAAAACAGAGAAGAATCACATGTTTTTTGGGTTTCACAGGTTTGTTAGTGTGTGTGTTGTGTTAGTTAATGTTCACTGACCTCTGAAGCTGAGCTCGACCTTCCTGTCGTATTTTCCCGGCAGGTTAGAAATCCTCCTCAAACTCACGGTGATGGACATGATGAAGCCTCACACACACACACACATGCACACACACACACATGTGCACATACACACACCTTTGGACCCGCTCTACATGGTTTTTCTCTCTGAACCTTCTGCTCTCTTCAGCAGCCGAACACAAACTGCTGCTGCGTGTTTCTGTTTCAGGTGACGGGAGGTACCTGTGTGTGTGTGTGTGTGTGTGTGTGTGTGTGTTTGTGTGTGTGTGTGTTTGAGTGTGTGCAGAACAGTAGATAAAGCTTGTTAAGTGTGTGTACAGTGTGTGTGTCTGTTAGGGCAGGTCCTCCCTGATGTTTGAGAAGGCAAATAAAGTTGCACAACTAGTTTACTCCTTACAGAACACACACACACACACACACACACACACACACACACACACACACACACACACACACTAGGGTCATTCACTGAAAGAAAAATAATAAAACATTCATCCTTATTACATAAGTCTATGTAATAGAAAGCACAATACATATAAAAAGAAAATATTTTGTTGTGAAATTTAGTTTGTGTTGTTCTGTTTCTTAAACACAACTTTAAATAAAAGTAATTTAGCAAAAATTCCAGAACTGAACCGGTTTTTTTCAAAAAGTTATCTGTAGCAAAATTCTATTATACTTATCTTTATCTTCAAACAATTCTTGTCAAATTCTGGAAAAGTCTCCATATCAGTAGAAATTTAAGTAAAAGTTCAGAAAACGGTTCTTTAACCTTGAGGTGGTTTAGCAAAATTCAGCAAACTTTATATGGGTCAATGAGGTGACGTCCCCTTTTTTTGTGTCCGAGTGCAATTTTTCCTTCCATCATGAATTGAGTATTTCATCACATGTATTTCTTTATTCTATGAAACCTGTGTTATTTGAACACATCTTTAAACTATTAAAATATAACATGTTTTTTTGTGTTTTGGTTCCTCAAACCCCCAAAATGTCAGGTGGTGCAACCGTCCTGACAAGTATCCACAGTAATTAAACTCTAAAAATTGAATGTCAGTTATTGTAAATGGAAATTAAAAATACAGTGGCATTATTTTATGCTTGAACCTTTTTAAATAAAACATTCTTTGCAAATAAAAAGAATTTTAAAGCTGTTGAGAAATTTAAAAAACTTTTGTCCCGTAATTTTCACCTTGTCAAATGTCAGGGTGGTGCAACCGTAACATTAGACTTTTATTTTAAAGAGAAGAGAATAAAACAGGAAACAGGAAACTGCATCAGCCAGAGGAGCCCAAATGACATTTGTGACCAAGTGGAAAAGTTTGTAGATTTCTCTGAAATACTGATAAAAAAGGTTTTTTCACTTCATTGGTGACTGGAACAATTTCCATGTCAGGTGGTACAACCAATGTAATAATGAGAAATGTTATTTTAACATCAAATTATTCATCTTATTCACAAATAAAAGAAATGAAACACACAAAATGAAAATGTATGAGTCACTACAGACACTTGAGAGATACTTGCCAATAATTTCACACAGAAAAAATAACAGGAACATATAAATATATTTTCATATATTTGGTTGAGCCACCTGACATTTTTGGGTGCTCAAATTAAAAATACTAAAAAATTATGAACCTAAAAACTTTGAAATGTTGGTCGACTACTGAAATCTGTTAGAAAACATAATTCTTCACTCAGAAATATGTTTTTTATCCATTTTCAAAGAACTTTTTAAAAATAAGTTTTTAGACCCTCTTTTTGTCATTGACCCACCTTTATCTATGAAGTCAGTCTAGGAAAGATTAAAAAAAAAAGTATTTCTATTTCTTCACTATTCCAGTGATAAAAATTCCAAAATACCCCAAATTCAGGGAGAAACTTTTTCCCCATCGTGATCCTAAGGGAATAAAAAGAATCAGAGAAACAAGTTTTTTCTTTTCCTAAAGTTGTTTTATTGTTTCATTTCTACAGTCAGAGCTCACACAGACTGCTCAGTGACGCTGGTTGATTAGTAGAGTTAGTAACTCTGAACAAAGATATAAAATGTGATGAAGATTTTGGAATCATTGTGAGCTACACTGGTGAGCAAAGCATTATGGGAAGTGAAGTTCTCCTCAGCATGAACAGAAATTTCCTGCAGGATGTAGTTCCAGCGTAATGTGCATTTTAATTATTTCCCCTTTGGCTCGAACACTTATGTATAAAACAACGATGAAAAATAATAACACATTATGGCAGCCCAGCAGGGTCAAACTTCAGCAAACTGGACCTTGTTGTTGTTTGGCTTCAAGCAGACAGAATAATAAAAAAAACTCCTGGTCCACAAAATCTGCTTTTATAAAGCTTTCAAGTGCATTTTAAACATTTTATAGCTCAATGACAGGTTACAACGGTCAAAATGGAAAAATTTGAGACATTTCCTGGAAGACTTGATCGTAAAGATTTGGAATTTGACCATAGAAATATCTGTGATTAAAAATGGACCCAGACAAAGTTTGACACATTTTGATGAATATACAGAGCAACATAGATCATTTTTTAAAGGCTTAACGTGATTTAAAGTGGCTGCAGAGTTTAGTGATGAGCATACATAAGGCTTAGCGGCAGTAAACGTGAGTTTTGACTCATTTGAGGATGTTTAAGTCATTCACAACAAAGAGTAGAGATGTTAAACTGAGAGAAGACTTTGGTAAAAGAAGAGCAGAGGTTCAGACTCATGTACAAGGAAAATAATGAAACATGAAATCATTATTATGTTTCCAGAAATTTGTCTGATATTTGACAAACACATAAACTCATCAGCTGCTGTATCAGCTCCCAGTGAACCTTCTTACATCAGCTCGACTTTTACAAACTTGAGACCAATTTATTTTTGTCCAAAGGTGATAAACCGTTAATATTAAGACGTCTGTGCAAGATTTATTTTCTGTGAATCAAAACTCTGCAGGAAAATACCTGTTTTGAGGTAATAAACTGCAGCTTAAGTGTCATCCAACACTCGCTGAAACACACAGAGGATTGTTTTTGCAAATATTGGATAAAAAGCAACTGAAACCTGCACCTAGAAATACAATAAACTAGAACCTCTCTCTGCTTTGCTGGTGTCTGTTTTCATCACAGGCAGAGTCTTAAATCCTCAGTTTTCACAGTGTTGGTGGTTTTTATTTTTCAAATGTTATTTTCCTCCTCTTTTTTGGTGGATTTTAGCCTCTAATATATTTTTATAAACTTGCCGTTTCTCCTCTACTCCTCACATTTCTCTTTTACATCTGCTTTATAAACTCTCTTTTGTTTCCTGTCAAAGTTTTTAATTTCTGTGAAGCACTTTGTAACATTGTTTTGAAAAATGCTATAGAAATAAAGTTATTTTTATTGTTATAATTATTTTGGGGATGTCTCAATCCAATGTATCGGATCATTTTATTTTTATTTAATTCTAATTAATATAGATTACTTTTGATTTAACTTCAGGTATTTCTAAATAATTTTTAATTTTAATCCAATTTGATTTTAATGTTATTTCATTTTATTCAAATTTGAGTTTAATTAAATGAATTTAATTTATGTCCAGGCCTGTGCAAATTCCCAAAATTTCACAGTGATCGTAAACTGGGCCTCAGCTTTTTTTTTAACATGTTACTTTTATAGAAATTTTTGTTCTCATAAGGCAAAATTTTCTTATGACACCTTCTGGATTAATTCCACACTTCAGGCTGGTAAAATTAATGTTAAAAATACAGGTTTCTGGTGATTAAATTGTCATAGAAACTGTTACATATTTTTTAAGAATGAAAATATATTTGATTATTCTAAAATAATGACTCATCCTGGTTATAACATTCCCAAAACTTTCCCTGATATGAAGAGAAACATGGATCTGGATATTGAAAAACTATTGAACAAATTCATTAATTTGATCTGAAAATGCTTCAATGTTTTCCTTAGTTACAACATTCAGAGTGAGAGCTGAAACAGCAGCATCAATAAACGACAAAGAGTCTGAAACATTCAAGAAGAAGCAGCAGAAACAGCGAGAGAAAAAAGTTAAGGCGGCGTTTGTAATAAGGCTTTTGATTAAAAGAGTAAATACTTTCGTTCAGAATATAAATTTCCAGCATTTAGAGCAGAAGCAAAGTGCAAAGTATCGTTACCTGAATCAAGCTGAGCAGAGTCGCACACACACACACACTCACAGCTGTCTGGTGTGTGTGTGTGTTTGTGTGTGTCGCTCTGTGATTGTGGCACATGTTAGTAAACATATTATTTGCATAGTTAGTGGTGAGCAGCAGCAGCAGCAGCAGCAGAATGATCATCTATCTAAAAAAAATCTAACAGCAAAGTGAGCAAAATGCCCTTGTGGCGTCCTGATTGGCCGACAGCTCGGAGCTGCGTTCTGATTGGTTGAGAGTCTTCTGATTGGTCTCGCAGCAGTGGTCTGATCCTGGAATGGGAGCTTTCAGCGTCGTGATTGGTCAGAGGGGTGGAGTGCGTGCTGGGGGTTCAGGTTTGGTCATGTGGAGCTGGTTTTAGGGTTTTAGGGTTTTAGGGTTTGGGGGCAGCAGCTTTGGGTTTAGGTGGATCCAGACCCATCATCTTGAAGTAGGAAACCACCTGGTTAGGAACTTCAGCCAGGACGGACTGAGCCAGAGCCGCCGGAGGAGCCTGGAGACAGAGAGAGAGTTAGTATAAGTCAATAAAAGTCTCGTTTTCTGTTGAGTTTTCATCCCAGGATAGCTTGTGATGGCCAACAAGTGCTTCCTGCTCAACTGGCCAACAGCGCACAGTGGTCGTGAGTAGGGATGTAACGGTTACTGGTGTTATGGTGAACCTCGGTATAAACGCTGACGGTAACAATAACCGTCGTCATGTCAAAAACCGTATGTTCCCAGCTTGATCAGAATCTCCTGAACTAGCCGCGCAGGTGCACTGTGTAGCCTACACTTTCCGTTTAAACTTTACTGAGATTAGAAATTGCATCATGGAGGTGACAACAGCGCTCAGGACATTTATCATCCCTCTAACCTCCAATTCACACATAAAACGTCTGCTCTGCTGAACATCAACGCCGCGAGACACTGGGTGTGTCTCATTGGTGCTAAATGAAGTCTCGTCTCCTCGCTCCTCTCTTCATTCCCTCCAATGACTGTATATAGAATGGACAGCGAGCTTCTGCCTGTCACCGTTCTACGTTTTTGAAGCCAAAAAAACCTGTTTCTCCAGCCGCCATTGTGCCAGAGTCTGCGCAGTAGAGAATTTCCGGTGGAGCCAAATAAAAAAGAGAAATAAAAATATTTATTTCTTCTTCTTCTGAAGGTTTAGTCTCCTTTTGGCTCTTTCCCGAAGTTTCTTATATCCCCGGTAAAAACTACTCACGAACGGCAGCTGTCAACTATCGTAAATTGAAACTTATATCGCGGTTTTTAACGTCCAATAACTAATGAGAAACTAACTTCTCTGTAAAAAAAAACACCCGAACACCATGCAGCCAAATGACATCATCATACTACCTTAGCGTAAAGATGAGAGAAACGTTTCTATGAGGTATCGTAATTTTTTTAAGTTTTCCCGGCTCATATCTGGAATACATGGGGAGGCGGGGCTTATGACCTATACTGCAGCCAGACACCAGGGGGCGGAGCATCTGCTGGAGGCTTCAGTTTGAGCCGAACGTCGTTACGTCCACTTATTATACAGTCTATGGTTTTGACCTTATTATTCTTTAGTTTTAAGCTTTGAAACGGTACGGTTTATTGGCCAGGGTTGGGTAGGATGTAAGGGTTAAACCTCGTCATCTTTTATCTGTGAAAAACCAGCATCTTACATCCTTGAACTGCCTGTAGGGGACGAACTGGACGATGTCTCTGGCGACGGCCTCTCCGACCGTCGACCTCAGCTTCCCGTCATCACCGTCCAGCAGCTCCATGGCCTTAAAGTCGGCTGGTCCCACCCCCACGATGATGATGGACAGCGGCAGCCGCGACGCCCTGACGATGGCGTCTCTGGTCTGGTCGAAGTCGGTGATCTCGCCGTCGGTGAGGATGAGGAGGACGAAGTATTGCTGAGCAGAGACGCACAAACATGGATCAGATTGTGTTTGAGGCTCCTTTCAGTGTTTGTGTGTGTGTGTGTGTTTCCTCACAGAGGCGGTGTTTGTCTGTGCAGCTGTAGCGGCGATGGAAGCGACGTGAGTGATGATGGGAGAGAAGTTTGTGGGTCCAGAGAGTCTGAGCTGAGGCAGAACCATCCTGTAAGCTTCGATGATCCCCTCAATACCTGACAGAGACAGAGAGAGGACGCTCTTTAATGTACGTTTGAATATTTTATAAGACACGAGAAGCTGAAAACATCCAGGGAAATGTGGAGACACAGAAAACTAGATACTAGAGTTTAAGAGTGTGTGTGTGTGTGTGTGTGTGTGTGTGTGGGTGTGTGTACCTTGGCAGTTCGGGTTATTCGGGTTGAAGTTGAGGGCAAACCCGTGGTGTGCAGCCTGAAAGTGTAACAACAGTTTAATAATAAGCAACGCAATAATTCACGAGATCTGAGAGAACGCTGCCGTGTGATTGGTCGGTTGTAGAGCTGACCTGATAATCTGGAGGCAGTTTGGCACCAAAACCGAACGCTGGGAAGAGTTTGTCCCTGAAACAGGAAGTAGACGTTAGAGATGGTGAAGATGTAGGTCAGTTTTTTAGTCATTATGAAGAATTCATGATTTCAGGATGTCCGACTCGAAAACAAGTTGTGTCCTCATTCTTATTACGACCACTAAGGATGGAGCGGTTCAGAGCTTATCACAGTTTTCTTTTCGTAGCACATTGTTGTTTTTAACACCCTGGAATACTACATATCTCAAAAAAAGACTTAAAAGTGTTTTTTCTAAATCAATTCTATCACATAAAGTCACATAAAAGCTGAAAGAATGAGGCTGTGACATCGTTAAAGCTGGTCATTTTAGATTGCTGTAATAATTCCTTTGTGATCCGAAAGTGACAAAAAAAGAGTGAAAAGGGACCTAAATGGCCAAAAAGCCACAAAATTAGCCTGAAAATTTTGGAGGAAACTTTAAAAAAAAAAAAAATTAAGTGACTAAAGGCAACAAAAATGGCAAAAAAAGTTGGGACTACACATGGCAAGTGGTCAGTTTGTCGCAAAAATAGCAAAAAGTGTCAAAAATGGGCAAAAAAACCAACAAAATTTGGCAAGAAAATTAGGAGTAAACCTTGGAAACAATGAGAGGGTACAAAAAATGATCCAAAAGTGGCAAAAAAAGAGTGATTGGCAAGAAAATTGGGAGTGAACCTGGAAAATAGTGAGAAGGCATCAAAGAAATGGTCCATAAGTGGTAAAGAAAGAAGGCAAAAGGGAGTAAAACCTCTCAAAGTCAACAAAAATGGCAAGAAAGTTGGGACTAAACATGGCAAGTGGTCAGTTTGTTGCAAAAATGGTCCAGAAGTGGCAAAAATGGGCAAAAATGGGCAAAAACAACAACAAAATTTGGCAAGAAAATTGGGAGTTAACCTTGGAAACAATGAGAGGGTACAAAAAATGATCCAAAAGTTACAAAAAAGAGTGAAAAGTTAGTAAAATTGCTAAAAGACCACAAAATTTGTCAAGAAAATTTTTGGAGAAAACTTTCAAAAATTCTGAAAGTAGCAAAAACGGTGAAAAAAGTGATGAAAAAATAGCAAAAAGTGTCAAAAATGGCAAGAAAGTTGGGGTTAGACTTAGAAAATAGTGTTTGTTGCGAAACAAAAAAATATCCCAATTGGGCAAAAAAAAGAGTGATTAGCAAGAAAATTGGGAGTGAACCTGGAAAATACTGAGAAGGCATCAAAGAAATGGTCCATAAGTGGTAAAAAAGAAGGTAAAAGTGAGTAAAAAGGACAAAAATCAGTCCCAGTTGTTGTGCTTTAATTAATGGAACTGTTCATGTTTTTGTTTAAACATTTAAGATGGGAACCTAGAAATAATCACACAAAATAACGTAATATAAGAAAATAATAATCGCAACTAGATTATTTTTGCAGATTGCAAATGTAGTTTTGTTCTTACGTGTCGTAGTCCCGGACCACCTGACCCACAGACCACAGAGCAGACAGGTACTGGTTCAGCCCGTCTGGACTCAAGTAGTGGAGAGAGTTGGGCGAGCGAGGATCGCCGTTAGAGCCGGTGAAGTCGATCCCAACCTGCAGGGTTCAAAGAGTTTGTATTTATTAAAAAACCTCAGTTACAAACTAATAAAAATAAACTTTTAAATGTGTCTGAGTTCATGTCGACATACGGTGAAGTTGATCTGACAGCCGCCCATCACGTAGTCCAGGAAAGTGAACTGAGTCACCGTCTGCAAACACAGAAACACAGGTGAGATCAAACCTGCTCCTCTCTCAGTCTACGGCTGTTTTCCAAACCACCTACTACTTCAGATTAAATTCAGTTTGTAGTATCAGTTTGTGAAAACTTGGTAGATCTGTAGTAAACTACAAGTTCCCGGATGTTTCTACTGATCCAAGAAAATTTCTCAGTCTGCAACGGACCAGTCTACCTGGCGTACTGTTTCCCACAATGCACGGCGCTAATGCCAGTTTGGGGGCGCTCAGGTTGAGGTGAATTACTGACACCTACTGGAATAAATCATCTAAACCACTACACAACAACAAAAATGTGAAACAGTCCCAGAGATAAAAGTGAAGTGACAGGAAAGAAACAATAACTTCATCATGAAAGAGCTGTTTACTTTTACCAAATTCATAAAAGCCCCTAAATCATTCATCACTTTTTATTTTCAACGAACAGCCTACGTGGGCAATGAGGACGCAGTTTTTCCACCAGCAGTAAAAATAAAAAGTGAGTTGGTTTCAGATTTATTTTCAATACACGATAACTTTTGGTGCAAGATTAAAAAAATCAAATATGGTGATTTTGCTGTAATAAACTTCATACCTTTGCAAATTTGATCAAATCGGGACTCTAATCTCTCCCTGAATTTGTTGTTTTTCTAAATTAAAAATGTTCCTCGAACCACTAAAAATCATGACAATACCAAAAAAAAAAAAAAAAAGAAACAAAACAAAAAAATCTCTCAAAAATATTTACAACTACTTTTCCCTTCCCATGCATAATTTCATTTATTTATTTTCCTTTGTATCTCATTGACATCTAATTTAACTCATCTACTTTTATTGCTCCTGTAACTTCACCACTGATTGATGTGGTGAATTAATGACTGAAATGTACTCATGGATTTATTTATGATAAAGTTAAACAAGAAAAAAATCCATCAGCTTCACTTCCTGAAATCCAGAGTAGTATACGACTAAACAAGTCCAACAAAAACAGTCAGACTACATGTCAAAGTAGTAGGCAGTGGACAGTGCCTACTACCTACTACCTCCACATGTAGTATGTAGTATGACTGTTTTTGTTGGACCTGTTAAGTAGTATACTACTCTGGATTTCAGGAAGTGGAGCTGATGGATTTTTTTCTAATGTTTAATTTCATCATAAGTAAACCATGAGTACATTTGGCATTTCAGTCATTAATTCACCACATCAATCAGTGGTGAAGTTACAGGAGCAATAAAAGTAGATAAGTTAAATTAGATGTCAATGAGATACAAAGGAAAATAAATAAATGAAATTATGCATGGGAATGAAGTTGTAATTTTTTTTTAGAATTGTTATGGTTTTTTTATTGTTTTAGTGGTTCAAGGAACATTTTTAATTCATTTAGAAAAACAACAAATTCAGGGAGAGATAAAAGTCCTGATTTCATCACATTTGTAAAGGTATAAAATACAGCAAAATCGCCATATTTGACTTTTTTTATCTTGCACCAAAAGTTATCCTGTATTGAAAATAAATCTGAAACAAACACACTTTTTATTTTTACAGCTGGTGGAAAAACTGCGTCCTCATTACCCATGTAGGCTGTTAGTTGGAAAAAAAAAGTGATAAATGATTTAGGGGCTTTTATGAATTTGGTAAAAGTAAACAGCTCTTTCATGATGAAGTTATTGTTTCTTTCCTGTCACTTCACTTTTATCTCTGGGACCGTTTCACATTTTTGTTGTTGTGTAGTGGTTTAGCTGATTTATTCCAGTAGGTGTCAGTAACTCACCTCAACCTGAGCGCCCCCAAATTCACAAACGCCATTAGCGCCGTGCATTGTGGGAAACAGTACGCCAGGTAGACTGGTCCGTTACAGACTGAGAAATTTTCTCCGATCAGTAGGTCATCTGGGAACTTGTAGTTTACTACAGATCTCGCAAGTTTTCGCACACTGATACTACAAACTGAATTTCAGCCGAAGTAGTAGGCATCGCTAGTGTAGTAGGCGGTTTGGATAACAGCCTATGTTTCAGCTCTGTGATCCTCAGAGCAGGGAACTCTGGGTAATGTAGTCCCTCACCTTGCAGCTCTTCACAGACACGACTCCAGAGTTCTTGTAGCCTTTCTTCTTTTTCTGTTTCTCAGGGTGGACGCAGTCAAACTCCACCTGCGGGAAAATCACACCTGACACTTCAGAGACGTCCTGACCCTCAGAGACAAACACACTCCAGGTGTGAGACTCACCTGAGAACCGTGAGCCGTCTTCTGCAGCTCGGACACTTTGGTGGTGAAAGAACCGATCAGGTCATGTGACCCGTCGCTGTCGTGGTCGGAACAATCCACCTGAAGAAGAAGAAGAGGAAGAAAGGTGTGTTCATATCATGTGACAGTTTCATTGGCTGCTTGGAGAGGACGTGAACTCTGATTGGTCGAAACCTTCAGAGGTCGTTCCAGGTCGCTGCTGCAGAACGTCTGCATAGGGACCGTGAACTTCTTCCAGGTGGGATTCAGGTTGTTCTTCACCACCTGAAAACACAACAGGATATAAGTTTTAATCTCAGGGGAAACACACACACACATCACTCTGCTTGTTCGGTGATGAACGTGTGAAGTATTTACCTCCGTTCTGTGGACCAGCTGCCATTTCCCATCATCCCCCTGTTTGAAAAACTCCAGGAAAGGATCCGACTTTCCAAACGTGTCCTGAAAAAAGAAATGAAACACGGGAATCATTCTGTGCCATTGAGAAAAAATTCAATAGATACTGAAGGATGTAGGAGAGAAATTTTTTTTTTTTGGCTGTGATGACGGAATTCTGAGTAAACTTTGACTTTTTTCTTCAGAATTATGAGGAAAATGCTGAATGACAACATCAATCTCAGGGTTTTGAGAGAAACCATCAGGAAATCTCTCTCACCTTAGTCAGAAATATGTCTTAAATCTTGATTATTGTAATGATTAAGTCTTATTAAGTTGTTAAAATTGGTCTTGATTCTCTCAGTTTTAAGAAAAATTCAAAATTTTGAAAGGAAATGTGAAATCTGATATTAATGTCAGAAATCTGGCTTTGTTTTTACTCAGAAAGGAACATAATTAGAGCATGTCCATTTATATTACTCTTAATTTTTCTATATTTTCTGTATTTTTTTTCAGTGTTTCTTCATATATTCATATGGTTCGTATTTTAAGTTAAGTTTAAGCTTAGGGTGTATCAACATCGTCACTTTATATCAAATAAAGTTTTTTGATGTACTTATATCATTTTGACTTGAATCACAAAATTCTAAAAAAGTGTAAATTCTGAAAATAAAAACCTTTGAGCTTTGATTATAATCTGATAATTCCAAGAAAAGGTCCAGATTCCGATATTTTAAAATCAAGCTCAGAATATAATGTTTTTTTGTCTGATCATTTTGAGAGAAAAAAGAATCAGAATTCTGCAATTAGTTTCAGAAACCTGACTTTTTTCCAGATATTTCATACATGAAGAAAGTACAGAGTTTGTGCTTAGAATCATATTTTGAGGAAAGTGAGAATTTGAGATTAAAGTTGGACTTGTGCCTGCAGACGTATTCTTTTACAATGGAAAGATCATAATCCACCTACTGAAAATTCATGGTTAAAAGACCTAATGTCATTCCTCTAATTAGAGAAAATTAAATACAGTACTAAAGGTTGTTCAGATAAATTTACAAAGACTTGGGGTCGTGTGCTCTCTTTTGTTCACTCAATTCCTTCTCTTGAGGATTGAAGTAATATATGTTTCATGGAGCAAGTTGTAAAAAATATGTTGACACTTCATTTCTTTACTAATTTTTGTTTTGTCTTGTTTTTGTTTGTTTGTTTGTGTAACTATCTTTTGTCCCTCCTGTTTTCTTATTTATTAGACAATTGTTTTTCAATGCATACTGGATTGGATTCAGTTTGTGAACTTTTATATGTCTGTTTAAGTTTGTTTGTAAAAATACAAAACTGGGTAAAATTCTTTTGGTGATTGTATATAACAGAGCAACCCAATAAAAAATGTTAAACTTGTGCAAAACAAGGAAAAGTCTGAATTAAGCTCAAAGTTCTGAGAACTAGCTGAACCACTTTGGAAGAAAAATGAATTAAGCTGTTCAAATCCTCTTATATAAAGTCATACACAAAAGTATTGGCACCCCTGGAAGTTTTCCAGAAAGTACACAATTTCTCCGGTAAAATGTTGGAATTACAAATGTTTTTGGTATAAATGTGTTTATTCTTTGATGTGCATTGGAAAAAAAAAAAGAAGAAAAAAGATAAAGTGGACACAATTTTACACAAAAATTGAGCCGACAGAAGAACTTTTCTCAGTTCTATAACAAAAAAATCTGATAATCTGACTTTAATCTGACTTTTTAAGGATGATAAGAAGCAGGTGAGTGTATTTATGAAAAGAGGATGGATGGTGATGAAGAAAAAGAGGAGGAGAAGCAGGTTTACCTTCTTGTCCAGTTTTCTAGCCTCAAACTCCAGCTGGATGGCTCTGTTATCCTTTATCTCCTCGGCTGTTACCTACACACACAGAACAAGGTTGTAACGTTACACACAGATAAATTAGTTCAAGCATAAACACACACTCTTTTTCTCTGTGTTCTTACCGTGATGCTTCCTTTCCCTGCAGGTTTTCCTTTCTTCAGCTGCAGAGGTCGGGTGATACTTTTGCTGGAAACGATCTGAAACAGAGACACTGGATTTAACTTTAAGTGAAGTGCTTCAATCTGACCACCAGGGGGAGCCGACACTACATCACCACACATGAGAAACTCTGAGCGTTTACCTGTCCCAGCGTCAGCTCCACTCCTCCCAGATAGTCGTCGTCCCCGAGGTCGACGCTCTTGTTGTCGATGTCGTAAACTCCCAGCTTCACGTTCTGAACCGTTTCGAAGTGATAATCGATCTTGAGGCGCCGACTGAAGGACGGGCTGGAGGTGTTGTCCAGACGCTCGGTGCGACCGATCTGATGGAGACAAACGCACAGGAGTGATGTCAGATTTAAGAATAAGAACAAAACAAAACAAGTACTGGACCATAACTCTCTTCACACACTTTACAGCTCACTAGTATCATCATATTTACATGACTGTGCTGAGGTCTGGGGGAAATACACACAAAACTTTATTACAGTTATTAACCATCTTACAAAAAAGAGCAATTA
Source organism: Thalassoma bifasciatum (assembly GCA_008086565.1). Classification (NCBI taxonomy): domain Eukaryota; kingdom Metazoa; phylum Chordata; class Actinopteri; order Labriformes; family Labridae; genus Thalassoma; species Thalassoma bifasciatum. The sequence continues at coordinate 45,662 of RPOG01002190.1, read as the reverse complement.
GGTCAAAATCCTGGAACACACCAATCTACTTTTTACAAATTCAAAACTGCTAAAATTCACAGATTCTAGTAGATCATGTTCTTCTTTTATTCTCTTTTTTATTGTATATCTGTATTTGGGTCAATGACAAAAAGAGGGTCTAAAAACGTATTTTTAAAAAGTTTTTTGAAAATGGATAAAAAACATTTCTGAGAAAAGAATTATATTTTCTAACAGATTTCAGTAGTTGACCAACATTTCAAAGTTTTTAAGTTCATTATTTTTTAGTATTTTTAATTTGAGCACCCAAAAATGTCAGGTGGCACAACCAAATATTTGAAAATATATTTATATGTTCCTGTTATTTTTTCTGAGTGAAATTATTGGCAAGTATCTCTCAAGTGTCTGTAGTGACTCATACATTTTCATTTTGTGTGTTTCATTTCTTTTATTTGTGAATAAGATAAATAATTTGATGTTAAAATAACATTTCACATTATTACATTGGTTGTACCACCTGACATGGAAATTGTTCCAGTCACCAATGAAGTGAAAAAACCTTTTTTATCAGTATTTCAGAGAAATCTACAAACTTTTCCACTTGGTCACAAATGTCATTTGGGCTCCTCTGGCTGATGCAGTTTCCTGTTTCCTGTTTTATTCTCTTCACTTTAAAATAAAAGTCTAATGTTACGGTTGCACCACCCTGACATTTGACAAGGTGAAAATTACAGGACGAAAGTTTTTTCAATTTCTCAACAGCTTTAAAATTCTTTTTATTTGCAAAGAATGTTTTATTTAAAAAGGTTCAAGCATAAAATACTTCCACTGTGTTTTTAATTTCCATTTACAATAACTGACATTCAGTTTTTAGAGTTTAATTACTGTGGATACTTGTCAGGACGGTTGCACCACCTGACATTTTGGGGGTTTGAGGAACCAAAACACAAAAAAACATGTTATATTTTAATAGTTTAAAGATGTGTTCAAATAACACAGGTTTCATAGAATAAAGAAATACATGTGATGAAATACTCAATTCGTGATGGAAGGAAATATTGCACTCGGACACAAAAAAGGGACGTCACGTCATTGACCCATATACTTATTTATTCTCATTTCTACGATTGGGCTTGCTCCGTGACCAGGGTAACCTAATTTCGTCCCACCCATGTTTTTACATTTGTTTAATGACAAATAAAACTCCTTGAATCCTTGAATCCTTGAATATTGTGTCTTACCAAACTGCAATAATCATGTATAAGGCAAAAAACAAACAACTACCAGAAAATATCTCAAATTTATTCAGAAGTCGGGAGGTTTACCAGTTAAAAGGTGAACATAATTTCAAAATCAATAAGATACGTAAACCTTAAAATGTAATGTGTATCTATTGTGGAATAATCTGGGTGAGAAACTCAAGGAAAGTCCAAATATCCACCAGTTTTAAAAAATGTACATAAATATATTGATAAGCAAGTACAGTGGCGAACATCCATTCATCATTATTTTCAATGATCAATTGATAAGGTGATTAATGACTATGTATATGAGTAAATAATGATAATAATAATAAATTTTATTTATAGAGCGCTTTTCTGAATACTCAAAGACGCTTTACAGACATAAAAAACATCAAATGAAACAATAATAAACAACAATAATAATAACTTATAACAATGAGAACAAGACAAAACAAAACCATGGGATACATTTAAAAGCAGTTAGACTTTAAAAACTTTTAAAAAGATGCGTTTTGAGGAGGGTTTTATGTGTATGTATGCGCACGGATTTTATATGTCTTTGTATATAAGAGTATACGGTAACACTTTAGATTAGGGAACATATTCGTTAATTTATAGTCAACAAGTAATAATTAGGAGTGGATATATGGAAAAGTCTGAATTCATGGCGCAATAGAGGTAGAATAAGGGGTTAATGCCTGCTTAATAAATACGAATTAGGGGCTAATAAGCTACTTATATGCATGTTAATAAGCACCTAATTAATGGTAAATATGTGTTCCCTAAACTAAAGTGTTATGGAGTATACATACGTATAAGTGTATGTGATTACAGAGGTGTATGTACAGGTGTATACATGTATATATGTACATATAACATTTATATGTAGGAAAGGGCTGAGAGTTAATAAGCTTACTCCTTTTTCAAATAAGTCATTTCTTTCATTATTTCACTTTATTTTATATTTTGATATATTGTTTAGCTTCCTAAAAAATGTCATGTATATCATATCATAAAAACTGTTGGTAATTATTAGGAAGCCCTGTACGATTTGCATATTTGAAGATAAAAATTGTACAAAAAGAAAAAAAAAAGAGACTTAAAGACTGAGGTGATGTGTGACGTTACCTCCGTCCACTTGTCTCCAGATTTCTGCAGCAGCACACACAGAGGGTCGGACTTCGAGCCCACGTCTTTGTCCAGGAGGTTGGTGCAGGAGACGCTCAGCTCCACCTTAGAGACGCAGTCAGTCGCCATCTGAGCCAGAAACAGAGAAAGGATTTCTGATTAAACCATGTTTGATTTGAAGCTTCACTTACAGCGAGTGTTCGGAGTCAAAACTCTTCTTCAAAAACAAAAGCGCATCAGAATAAAACAGGAACAGATCGATTGAGCAGATAACGTTCAACAAGACACAAGTGCAAACCATCACAGATTCAACTCTGCATTTCAGAAAACTGATAAAAAAGCTTAAGCACAACTCTAAAATCTTTCTATACATGCAAGTAGGGCTGAACGATTTTAGAAAAAGATCTAATTGCGATTTTTTCCGGCGGATACCGCGATTTCAATTCAATTTATGATGATTTTCTTCCAATCAAGCTTCAGTGAAGTTTTCACAATGTACAGAAACATTTTCAAACTCGACAGAAAATTACATCAAACCATCAAAAGCTTTTCCTCTAATGTCAGGATGAAAACTGAAGGTAAGAAGTGTTTCTAACTCTCAGATAAAAGGTCAATATTTTGAGATAAAAAGTGGAAATTTTGAGAAGTAAAGAAAATTCTGAGAAAAAAAAAAAGACAAAATTTTGAGATAAGAGTCCAAATTTTAAGAAATCAATGTAGAATTTTTTATTTTTTTTTAAAGTCTAAACTTTCACTTTTACGGTCAAAATATTGAGATAAAGACAAAAGTCTAAGATAAAAAGTCAAAATGTTCTGAAAAAACGTCAACATTTTGAAATAAAGGCAATATTTGAAATAAAAAGTAGAAATTCTGATATAAAAAGTCAAAGTTTTAAGAAATAAAGACAAAATCTTAAATAAAAGGCAGAATTTTGAGAGTAAAAAAAGCTTTTGAGATTAATAGTGGAATTTCTGACCTTAAAATACAATTCTTTCTATTTCTAAACTTGACTTTTTTTAAGTTTATCTCCTTCTTTCAACGTTTCTCAACACCCAGATTTCCTTCCTTCACAAACCACCAGTTATTTTCATGTAGAGATGAACAATTTGCAAAAATAATCAAATTGAAATTTACTGTTCCATAATTTTTGTTTTCCCATCTTATGTATTGATATCAATTGCTTTATTTCAAAGGGGGTATTTTTCCATCATCCTTGTTTTTTGATCACTCATTACAGAAAGTTAAAACCCAGATATTATATAGACTCATTATACACAGTGAATTATTTGAAATGAAATGATGATTATGACTTACAGATAATGAAAACCAAAACTTCAGTGTCTAAGGAAATTAGAACATTACATAGGATGAATAAAAATATATATATCATAAACAGAAATGTCAGGTCTCTGGCAAGTTTTGCTACTTTCTGACAAGTTTTCTCCAAATGTATGCTTCTTTTTCACCTATTTTTGCTGCTTTGTGACCATTCTTGCCACCTTACACTTATTTTTATTGCTACTCATCGCCGTTTTAGCCACTTTTCAGAGATTCAGAGATTAGATTGTTGCCCTTGCAAAGTCAATAATTTGGTTCTTTAGTTGAGCAGGGTTGAGTAACGCTGTCATCATCTGGTATTGACACATTTGCAGTTAAAGAAATATTGCACTGTCTGTGATTAGAATATTGCAGCAGGACGTGAATTCCTCATTTAGGTCTGTAACTCTGCTTTTCAGTGCAAAATCTGTTTTGCATCACATCATGAAGAATAAAGATAAACTTTCATGCTCCTTGAGGGGAGTTTCTTGCACCACAAAAGGCTGAAATCACAAGTCCACATCAGATTCAGACTGATGGTACTACAAAGATGGCATATCAATAAAGTGAGAGTATAACACACAAGACGGCATAAAACACCAGAAAGTTTGGATTCCATGGTAAAAACGTTACTGCAAAAACACTATAGACAAACCGCTGCTCTTAAACCACATCCTGGTACCAACACAGAGAGGCTGCTTCTGATTGGCTACGAAGAACGTGTCGTGTGTCTATGACAACAAAAACTTCTATGAACACAAACCATCACCAAGCTCACGATCTGTGACGGCTGAGTCATAACAAACACCATCAGGTGGAGTCAGAAACACACACACACACACACACACACACGTGAACCAGGGGAAAGAAAGAGAGGCTGATACTTCTTCTTTGGCTTTGAGGGTTTATGACAAGCAGAGTTTTTCCTGCATCTTATAGACAAAATAAAAACATACCTGCAATCAAAGTCTTTAATATTCTCTTAGCATGAAATGTTTACTTTTCACTGTAAATATAACATAGGACAGTTTTTTCAGACTTTCCAAAATAAAAGTAAAAGTCATAATTCTGACCATTTATTCAAAATCCACACACTAATGTCTGGCTATTTCTGATTCTGTCTCTCTAAGTTGTACTGTTTTTTCTTCATCTTTTATACTAGAATATCCTCTCTCCACAAAAATCCCAAATACCCTTCCATTATTATTCCACAGCTACGGTTTAATAATCCTTTAACTCCACTCTGCAGTCACGGTAAAGTTTCTCTAAGTCTCTAACTCACTAAAACAATCCCTGATAATTTCACTTCCTAGCTACACTGAAAAAGAAACTGGTGTGTAAGACACTTTCTGTGTTAGTGAAGATAATATGCAATGAGTGTTTTTATCTTTCCTCATGCAAAACAAGCCGAGCGTCCTCAAAGAGACACTGAATAAATTAACTGAAGCTTGAAACCAATTCCACAAACAGCAGAATGATGCTATGGCAAATAATATTTAGCATTATGAAAAGAAAGTTTAGTTTATTTATTATTATTTTGTCATGCACCAAAAAAGCCACCCAGCCTTCACAAACTCACAAGACAGTTAAATACAACTTTAGTCAAACATAAAGTTTCCTGTTAACGCTGTTAGAAAACATCCAGCAAAAATTGTGCAAATTCAAATAGTGTTTGTGTGTAAACAAACATTGGAATCAACCTTCGTCAGACATAGAAAACAAATCAGGACAGTCTGCAGGAACTTTACAGAAAAGTCAACATCTTAAATGATGATACCAAGGAAAATAGAAAAAAGTGCATTTAAATTTCAACTTCTAATGACTGGAAAAGTCCCAGTAGAATATTTGTTTAGTCAGTTTGCTATCAGGCTTATTCACTAATCTACTCCATAACTTCACCATGTCACCCATATGTCTCACTGCACAAGGTTTCTTATTTACATCATCATTTAATCCAAGTTTTGGGGCATTTTTTGGACACCCAGGAAGCAGAAAATAGCTCTATTCTGAACCCCTGTGCCATAGTCTAACATAGAATAAACACAATATTTGTACACCTGAGATGATAACATAATGTGTACAATTTTATCTGTAAATTTGGGTTATGAAAGGTAAGTTTGTTAAATAAAAACTTTGCCTATGATGCATACAACTTAGTCAACTTCCTATTTTTTTTTCTTGCCTCCCAGACTTCCTCCATACATGGTAAATAGGCTTTAAAATGATATATTTTGTGAATATATTCGTTTTTTTTAATCACCCAACAAACTCATTATATTTTATTTAGCTAGAAAGATAGTTAAAAAAATGAATTCCTTTAAAAAAAAAGAAAGAGTTATTATGTAAAGTGCTGAAGAAAATTCACTTTCACTCACTTACTTAAATTCAGTGTGAGAGAAAGATGTAGTTATGTTACAAACTAATGATTTAACCTGAAAATGCAGAATTTTAACAGCAAATTTTAATCAAAAATAAAAATATCTTCCTAAACCTACATGGAGATTAAATATTAACTACATAACATGCTCACCTGTCTTGACCTCACTCTACCTGAGAGTTTTATGACTGATTGAAGTGAACGGGCAGCACCTGAAGGCAACACCAGCATGATTTAATAAGCAAAATTAATTCAGTTACACCACACTACTCTCTTTTTATCATTAAAACTATTTAAGTCAGTACAAAATATAAAAAAATAACTTATACTTCAGTCATGTTTCACAACAGGGGTGAATACCAATGTGTTGAGACACAAAATTCCCACACTCCGGAAATGGAACAAAACATCATTAGAGGGATTAAACACCCCTGAGAGTTCAGTAACAGTCAGTTAAAGTCTCTGTTTGTAGCAGTTTGAAAACTCACCGCTGCGTCAGTTTGTTTTTTCTGACAGTTACTCAAACACAAAAACGTCCGTTTGTCTCCGTTTAGCAGCCGCAGCTAACAGGGAGCGGCAGTTAGGAATACTGCTCACTGATTGGACAGGCGGCTAGAACCCGCTGCTCTGATTGGACAGAACGCTCATGGGATACGCCCCATGAGTCAGAACGACAGACAGGCGTTTCGAAAGTTCCAACACAACGACCAACACTTCCGGGCGTACACCTTCAAAATAAAAGCACCATATATAGCGGAGCCAGTTAAAGCAATTTCCAATAAACTTGTATACCCACATTCACTCACTAAAACGCAACAGTGACGAATCAGAGTTTCATGGTGTTATCATAAACACACAGGAAACATGAAACACTATACTTCAGCCAAACAATATCAATAGGAGACACATCAGCTTCAAGAATAAAAGTGAGCTCGTAATTGCAGTCTCTTCAAACAAACAAATGCAAGAAATTTTAATGATTGCACACCTGATTAAGCCTGTTGTTGTGTTTTCCTATCAATTTATGCCGTTTTTATCTTTATTCCCAGCAAAGAAATGTTTAGCACATCGTGTCTCTTTTATATTGAAGGCTTTACAATCCAACCGGAAGTTCTACACCTGATTCCAAAAGTACTCAAGGTGTGTGATGAGGCTGATGATGAGCAGAACTGAGAAGATCAGAAAGGAAACGAGAATGTTTCAGGAGTTTAATAGAGAACAGTAGCAGCTGATAGAAAAAGGACAAACTCAGCTCATCAGAAGTTTCCAACAGATTTAAAAAAAAAAAAAACATGCTTAATTTTTGATAACAGTCATATCCTTTGCAGCAAACTCTGAGTGAAGTCAGAAAATCAGCAGAGCATCACATCCAACTGAAGACAAAGAGAGGACCACAACACAGAAAAGCTGCAGGCCTGGGAAGGAAGAAAGCACTTGTAGCAAAACCATGGTTTCCCCTGTGAAAACCATGTAACATGAATTTAAAATCACATTCACACACACACACGCAAAGTGCATATCAGCTTTATTTGGTCAATGTCTGTCAGGAAACTGCTCTGAAGAAAAATTTCTGTAAAGTTTGGTGCTAAAACTTGCAAGAAAATGATAAAACTTGACTGATCATATTTGGAAAACAGACTTAATGAAGGATGTTATGCCTCTTTGGGAGAAATATAGAGAGTATATAATGCAAATTCTAAAGGCTTTGTACTTCCAATTTGATATCACAGTAGTTGCACAATAAAACGCAAAAAAAGTTCCAAACTCTTCTCAAGCCCATGTCTTTAAAAACTCTCATTTCAGCCATCATTTCAGCTACTGTCTCTTTAAGGAACTTCAAAGTCCCCCCGGCATTCCGGAACCCTCCTTTTAACCTTTATTCCAGTCACCGCCCCTTTAAGACAGCTCAGTTGTTCCAGAATCGAGCATTCCGGAACCCTCCTTATAACCTTCATTTCGGTCACTGTCCCTTTAAGACAACTCAGTTATTCCAGAATTGAGAATTTCGGACCAAGTCTCAACCTAGCATTCCAGAACCTTCCTTCACTGTTGCCATACGTCATATGAAGACTATTTACCACCTAGTGATGTCACAATTTGAGTAAATCTTGCTGAATTCTTGTGTAACTTTAAAAGAAGCTGTTAAGAGAAGCCCAAAGTCTTGTCCTGAGTTTACCTAAAAATTGTCTTAAAGTAGGGTCATCTTTAAGTCTACCTGTGTATAATCAAGGTCTGCCCCCCCCATCCTCATGTCATCCGTTCACAATATACTGACACCTAAATAGTTCCTTATCAATAAGTCACCTTACATTGATTTTCCGTTCATGTATTCATTAAAAAAAAGTCTAATTGCTCATTCAAGGCAGTATAGTTTATAATGACTACATGTACAGACTATTAATATTTAAATATTCCTGCTTTAACACTTAGAATATCTGAGATATCTAATGAGGTACCATCACATCACTCACCTGCGAGTCCTGCCTTCTGTCTATTGATCAGCCGTAGTGGGTAAACCTGAGCAGGTGAATGACAGCAACTCAGTCTAAACAAGTCCAGACCAGAAAGTTCAGACTTTCATCCTTTGCAGAAGCCAAATCTGCCATCAGGGTTTTCTGTAGCTTCAGTATGTTTCACTTTATTCATTCATTTATTCAACACACAGCCAAAAAGCATCTTCACAACCAGAGTAGAGTCTGTCAGGAGGCAAACCACTTCATGAAAGCAACAGCAAACAGATGGAAACACTTTCCACTAATGGTTTCTGACAGTGAGGTTTAAATGTGCAAACTACAAACCCAAATTCCAAAACAAGTGGGCCACTTTGTAAAAATTTGACAGTACGAAAAAGTTTTGTCTGTACCATACTAAAAGGTATTAAGTTAAGGTTATTTTTTTTAAATGTCATAACATGACTAAGTATAAAAAGGACACTCCAGAGGGCAGTCCTTTAGAAGTAAAGATGGGAAGAGGTTAGGGATGCACAATATATATCAGTGCATAACGGTATATTGGCTGATATTGGCTTAAAAATGAAGTATCAGTTATTATCAATGTGTTATCAGCCAATATAAATTGATTAAATGCCAAACCTAGGCCCCATTATCCTGGTGTCAAGAAGACATACATAGCACAAAATTTGAACAGAGATTGTTTCCGCAATTGGGAAATTGGCCAAATTGTCTCTGGTTGTGATTGTTGTTTGGATTGACTAAAGGAGAACATTACGTAATCGAGTATTTTTTATTATTTTGCACAGAACATAATTTTTCACAAATGTGATAATATGTATTATGAGTACTATGTACTATGACTGTATGCTAATTCCAATACAGAAGAAAGTTGAACATCTCTGTAACTTGGTGTACCAAGAAACTATCAGTATAGCTTATCGGCTAAATGAGTCGTGAAATATTGGATATTGGCCAAAAGTCCAATATCATGCATCCCTAGAAGATGTTCAACCACTCTGTGAGAGATTGCGTGAGCAAATAGTTGAACAATTTCAGAATTATATTCCTTGGCATAAAGTGCAAATGATTCTATTACTTATAGTTTATAAAGGTAGCCACACAAAACAGACAACAGCTATGGCTCTATAATGCAAAGAGGTGACAAAACGGGATTTTCTTTTCGGGAGATTAAGGACAATATATGCGTTGCTACCATCTGTGGTATGGTCTGAAGAGTGACAATAATAATGCAAATTATAAAAAGGTTCAAGAGCAACATTTTGATTCTCCTCTTTGCACTTGTATCGATTAAATACATTTCAGAGGACTTGCTAAGGGAGGTTGCATAAAAATTCAATTTATCCACGTAAGAGTCTAATGTAAGAGATAAGGCTTTTTAAAGCTCCTGTGGATAATTGTACTTTGATATAAAAACACTGAAATTAAAACTGATGCCTTTATTTGACCCCAAGAAAGCAAATTAGCCTGCAATGATTGATCGTTTTTATATAGTTAGTATATCAATTCATGAAACCACTGAATGGGCGTCAAATATAGGGTTCGACAGCGACTACACTGTCTATAGGGGTCGCCAAAGTCCCATCACAGAAAAGTCCTCACAGGAGCTTTAATATGCCAGAATTCACCAGATTGACACGTCAGAAAAACCTATCAGGGATGATTTTAAAGGAATGTGATCTTCCAGACTAGACATCAGCGACCGTGTCCATCCAGTACGGCAAAAATGTCAAACAGTGGGCCAGGCTGCCAGTAAAGCTGGTGACTTCACCTCATTTAACATGTGGCCATATTTAAAACATGGGAGTGGTATCTTAGATCACCTGGGTCCATTTTTAAGAACTAAATGTACTTTCAATGAAGATGTCAACGTGACCAAATTATTCAAACAAACCCATCTGAGACAAACCTCCATGGTCAGAGAGTGAAGAGCAGACAGGCAGAAACAGCTGATCACAGGTGAGCATCAGGAATGTCCTTTTATTCGCAAAAAGCAGAGAAGACCCTACACATCATGTATGTTTATACGGTCATACAAGTTTGTTCACACTGACAATAGAAACATAAGATGAGACTGAAAGTGGAAATATCCAAAACGTGATCGAACGAAGGTACAACAGAAAACCTAAAAAAAACTTAAAGGCTAAAGAATTGATCTCAGCGTCCTACAGTCAAACACCTACTGAGCAGGAGAGAGAGAGGGTTGGGATGGCTTGTTAGAAAACAGCAACAGTACAAAATGTGACAGGAAAAAAGATTCAACAGCCAAAAGACAGTATTTTCAAAATAAAACAAAATTCAGCAATCTGTCCATCCAACATCCTCTACAGGGCAACAGAGCACTTCTGCAACACAGAATAGCATCAATATTTACTACAGCAATAGTGTATTAGCAAACTTCTGTTAGAGCAACATGATGTTAGAATAATTTTACCACAGAGCATAAGCATTTGATCATGAGATTAAAGCTTTTCATCATAATTTTACCAAAGTACCAAAGAATGTGAAGACTTAACCGCAGACACAAAGCAACAATATTTCAAAGTGGGAGGAGAAAATCCTCCAGCATTTTTACCGAAGCATCAGAGCACAAACATTTGATCATGGACACAAAGCTTTTCATCATAATTTTACCAGAGCAGGAAGTAATGTGATTACTTGCGCGCAGTGACAGAGCAACAACAATTCACTGTGGCAGAAAAAGTTTTACCATATCAACAGAGCATGTGAAGATTCCAGGATAGCAACAGAGCATTGAAAAGTTTTAACATGGCAACAAATTGTAACGGAGCAACAAAGCATAAACATTTTATCAGGGCAACATTCTGTTGCATGTCAACATCATTTCACCATTGCAACAGAGCATCTACATTGAAACCACAGCAGCACAGCAGGTTAAGCGCATACAGCAACAAGGTTTATCATGATCATCATGTTCAGCAACAAAGCAGATGTTCAGTGTGCCCATCCGGGCGTCTTGACAAAAAGCTGCATTGAAAACAGAGAAAGAAAGAAACCAGAAAGAAACCAGCCGTAAGCATCATCACCAACATTTTGTGCAACCAGAGTCAGTGGGGGAGCTGCAAAAACACACAAAGTCTGGATTAAAGTCTTCCTATGAGACAAACTGAAGGGGGCAGGGCTTACCTTTCAATACTACACACAGGGGGTGGAGCCCCAGTAATAACTGATAGTCATTGGTCAGGACAAGCACTAAAATGATCTGGCTGTAGTTGAGTTCAAGTCCATGGTTTCGTTAGTTGTTGGTGTTGCTGCTCCTGAATAGCTGATCAAAAGTTTGTCACATCTTTTATCTACAGATAGTTTTTGGGAGGGGTTTAACCCAGGCTTATCTTGACCTTGCGTGCTCCAATAGGTCGATCATTCAGGTCCATGACTGCAGCCGTGGCCTCCTCGTGGTTCTGGAAGGCCACCATGGCCTCACCAGTTGGCAGGCCTTTCTCACTAAACTGCAGACAGACTGAGCCTGGCAGAACCTGGTAGCCATAGAAGAAGTCCATGATCTCATCTACCGTTACAGTAAACGGCATATTCTGTAGCTTAACGATTGTTGGGTTGGAGCCCCCGCGCTGACCATTTGGGTTATTAGCTCCACCAGGGGTTGCCTGGTTACGTAGGTCAGCTCCTGGTGTAAAACCTTGCTGTGCACCTGCAGCCCCACCCCCCTGACGCCCTTGGCTGTTGTTGGCTGCCCCACCCCGGTTCTGTCCTCCGCCACTTCCTTTTCTGTTGGCATTGTCAAAAGGCACCAGTCCTCTAAGCCCTTCCTGTCCAAATGGTGCCCCCCCTGATGCCCCTGGCCGATAGCCCGGAGGCTCCAGTATGGGGGCTCCAGGAAGACCAGCAACAAGTGGGGGAGCCACTCCCAGATTCACATCCCCCAACCCCGCTGCTAGAGGAGGGAGAGGAGGGGGGCCCGCTAGTCCATTACCTGGTGCTGAGAATGGAGCCACGAAAGGGGCACTGTTGAGGTTCCCCATGGTGTTTCTGAGGAAGTTAAACTCTTCACCGCTCATCCCTGCAAACGGGTTTATTTGGGGTTGCTGGGCAGTGGGTTGGGTTTGCTGGTGCTGGTTTTGATTTTGGTTCATCTGGTTCTGGTGCTGATTGCGTTGGCCTCTCTTGTTCTGAGGGGGAGGATTTCTCTCAATTTCCTTCATCTGCTCAAAGGTCACAAGGTGAACAAAGGCATCACGGCCATTAAGTTTTTGGCGGTGCAGTCTTTCAGCTTTACGTGCATCTTCCTCAGTCCGAAGCTGGAAGATAGCCTGTCCTAATCCATTGCCATGGCTATCTGTCAGGACCTTCAGAGTGTCCTCATAGAGCCCTATGCCTTCCAAGAATGCACGAACATCCTTCTTGGATATGTTGTAAGGTATGTTAGTGATGTGGGCACAGTTCCTGGGAGATTTCAAGCCATCCTGATTCTTGCTGTCACCCTGTGCTTCACGTTTGCGGATGCTGTCAATCTTTTCAAGCATTCCCTTGCGGTTTATCGGATGGACCTGGATGAAGCGAGTGCCCATGTACTGCATGTGAGCACCGAGAGCAGTCTTGTGATCCTGCTCTGTTTTGAACTCAAGGAAACCTTCTCCTGTGGCTCGCCCATTGGGTCCATAAGCGATGTAGATGCTGTCCTCTATAATTGCTAAATTGTTGAAAAAATCTTTAATTTGTTTCTTGTCTGCTTCGTAAGGAAGACCTTTAAGGTAGACACAGAACTCCTGACGATGGGGCGATCTGGACCTCCCTCGCTGATCCCTGCTGCCTGCCCCTGATCCAGCTGTTCCACGACGGTGCTGATGCTCTGAATGGTCATTATTTGATTTGCTGATATTGTGAATTGCAAGGCCTGTCACGCTATCGTTCAGACTGGCCCACTGCCGCTCAGAACCAGGAGTTATCTCGATAAACCTTTGGCCCATCATGCCTCCTCCACGCTTTACAGCTTCAAAACTTTCCTGGGGGGAGTAGAACTTGACCATTGCTCTGCCGGTTGGTCGGCCTTGCCCATCCTTCATCAGCTGAACCCCATCCACCCCGAGACCCCGGAAAAAAGCCCTGACCTCCACCTCTGTACAGGAGAAAGGGAGGTTCTGAAGGAGAACGTACAACTCATCAGGATTGGCTCCTCCTACTCCACCTGCTGCGACGGCAGCAGCAGCTTTCATATGAGCCTGGAGACCAAGAGAGGCAAGAGGGGAGAGGGGGTTGAATAGCATGGGGTTTGGGGTTCCAAGGGGGAGGCCAGAGCCTAGCCCCGCAGGTGGAGGGAGGGAAGGGTTGAAGGGAGGCAGGGAGGACATATGTTGGAGATGAGACATGGGAGGTACTGGAGGTCCCTGGGACAATGGAGAGACAGTAGGTACAGGGGGGAGGGAAGAGACTGGAGGAGGAACAGGTATGGTAGGTAGCGTAGGCATGGGGGGCATGGAAGGCATACTTGGAAGCGGAGGAATAGGTGGAGGTCCTGCATTGAGTGATGCCAGAGCTGTGGTGATGGTGGGAGCAGAGCTGTAGCTGTTGGGGAAGCTAGGCACCACACTGACCACTGCCTTGTTGCTTTGCTGCTCCTGAGATGAACTTGCTGCAGTTACTGACGCAGGAGGGTTACCGAATCCCTGATTGCCATGACTTCCACTTCTACCCCCAGCTCCGGGTTGTACTGTGGGTATAGGGGTGGCTGCTTGACGATTAGCATTTCCAGCTGTAGGTGCAGCGGTCTCAACAGCACCTGCTCCAGCCTCGAATCTTCGGCGGCTGAGTTCGATCATGTTCTGCATTTCAGTCTTACTGCTAAGCAACAATGACACTTTGGAGCCCTTGATGGACCCGCCTGTGCGCATCATCCCCAGTCGGGCATCCTCATCTGTGGCAAATACAATAAAGGCCTCACCATGCTCACCGCCTACGATGTGCACTCCCCCGTCAGGGATGGTGAGGCCAGAGAAGAAGTGTCTGATGTCCATGGTGCCAGCCACTATGGGCAGACCCTGCAGTCTGATGACTACCGCCATACTGACTGCTAAACAACAGCCCTACAACCTGGGGAGAAAGCAAGACTTCATCAGAGGAAGAGCAGAAAAAGGGCAACCAGTGGTTTCCAGATGTTACCTCAGAAAGTCCTGTTGACTTTAACACCAACTACGCCAAAACCAGTTTGTTAAGTTGAATGAAAATGACCAGAAAATCTAATTTCTCATTCTTTGAGTGATCATTTCTGGACTCTGACATTTGGAAACCAGTGGTGTTTTGAATTTGTTTGGGGCAATTCGGGCAATACAATAAAACACTTGGATGACATCTTACCTAAAAGTCACTAACCATATTCAATTTCTTTAACAAAACATGACAATCAACACAGGAAGGATACAATTTTTTTATATATACAGGTGAAGAATGAAAGGAAAGGCAACATTTTTTTAACGCGGAGGTTGTTTTTTGTCAATAATCACTATTAGCTGGTGTATTGAGTACACTTATTGACTGTTAGGTCAATGCACACTCTTCACGCATTTTTTGAACTCATTTGATCATTTAGTGCCTCCTTTTTTGGTAGATGAATGGGGCATCATCCTTAGGCAACAACTTCAACTAGTGCCCATAAGTTCCATCGAAAGGATAACTTTCAAGATTAACTTTCCAACTGTTATTGGGACAAGTAAAACCAACCATGCAGGCAAAATATTTAACTTTTTCCTTTCATTTGTCACCTGTTTGTATATATTTCACCTGCAAATCCACATATTCATAAACACAAAAAGCAGGGTAATGTGTGTTTCATATATTATATCCATGTGGCTGACCAATGTTATGCTGGCAGGTCAACTGTATCAATTTTCTTTTTCCAGAAACAAGCATGCAACATGAGCAGGTCCTATTTCCTGAATTCCTCTAGTGACGTCTGACTGATCTGGCTGAAAACTAAAACCCTCTTTTAATGCTTTAATGCTGGATGCAGACCAGAGGTATGGCTTGTTAACAAGTGGGCTCCACAGCTCAGTTTTTGGAAATGAAAGTGAATTTGAAACAACTAATTGTGAAATGAAAAGACCCTGAGTCTTAATAATATCCCCCCAGTCCCTGAATATTACTAAGTAATGTGAGCTTTTGCCATTAATTACCATGCGGTACAAACATAATAAACCTTGATTAATCTCATGCAACTTGTAACTCACCAATGCAACTAAGCTGTGTGTCTAGTTTTCCTGTAAAACAGACAGAAGAGCTCTGCGGGACCCTGAAACCTGGTGAAAGGGTCAGAAAACATCAAAATTCAAGAGTGACATTCAACCTAAAAGTCAAACAAACGTATATGAAGTTCTGGCTGAATAGGTGTTTACTCTAGAGGTTGGTGTTTTCAACAATAAGCACCTTGGGCTTTGTTATGTCAGTTCATCATTTGAAAGTCAGTTTGGCCAAATGATTACAGAACATCTTGAACGCAAAAAAACAGAGAAACAAAGACTTAACTAACCAACAACGAGAGACTTCTCAAACTAGAAAAACATCTTTTTCAGGAAAGGGAGGGCATGCCAAGCAATAGACAGCCAGGAACCACCAAAATCATCCAACAGCCAGCCAACAACACCGTTTTACCACCAAGAAGAAACCAGGGCCTACCTGGCAACCTGGCAGCCAGCAACAACACACAGGTGCTCCTTCAAGCAGCACTTCAACAACCAAAGAGCATCATCAAGAGAGCAACCACAGACCGACAGGTCTGCAAAACATCAATAATAATCAGGGGCAACAGCATTAGATTAACAACTGAGGCAAAAAGAGCAAGATCATCAGCATTTTCAAAACAACAGCAATTTCAGATACATTTAAAACAGGAGCAACATTAGCATCAGGTCAACCAGCGCAACATTAGCATTACATCAACCACAGCAACTTAAGCATGAAAAACAGCGTTATCAGCTAGAAATCGCCAGCACAGCACCAAAGACAGCAGCTGATCAGAGGAGAAAGCAAAAAGAAGTGAACACTGAAACCGACCCAACTAAGCAACAGGGGATGGAGCAACGCTCCAGATTTCCACAATCACAACTTCATAAAAGTCTCCTGAAACTGAGACTCATATATAATCTCATTATTACAACAAACTCTTTAACTAGAGCCTGACTTATACAGGATTGATCAATCAGATGTTATCCCAAGAGGAGCAACTTCCAGCAAAAGATATAAAAAATTGTCCAACCATGACGCTTTGATGCACCAGCAGCAAACGCAGCTCAGACTTTAGAGTCTCACAGTGAAAACCAGAAATCAACTCACTTCCTGTCAGATAGAATACACCAGTCAGGCTCCAGTTATAACTATAAGAAACAGTCCACAATGGAAAACTCAACAGTGACACTTAAGCCACTTGAAAACATTGCTTGATGAAAATTATGAGTCTGGGTGGGGCCTCTACCTGCAACTCACAGCATTCAACAAAGTGCAACACATCATCAAACTCATCAAAATTATGAATCATCTGCCCCAACAAGGATTGGTTTGACAGGTTACCAACTCATTCTTCAAGATTTAACACGTTCATGGACTTCTACTTGTCCTGATAGTTAGTGCGAATCTTTAACAACAGCAAAGTCATTAAACACAACAAATGAGGAAACAGCAACAGCCATTGGAAAATCCAGAGAGAGGTTAAAAGATTCAAAACAGCTGCAGAGACATTCATTAGAAGTACAAGAAAACCAAATAGAGCTGATAATGTACGAGAAATCCTCCCAACGGAAATCAAGTTTCAACATGGCAAACTCAGAAAAAAGCAGTAAAACACTCTTTATTTAAAGCTTAAGTGATGAACGACCCAAATATTGAACCGTACAACAACAGAAAGAGAAGTTGAACAAGAAAACAGGAAAGTCGAACAAACAGTTCAGAGCAAGAAAAGAGAAAAGTCTTCATATCAGCTGAATCAGACTCAACAGACAAGACAATCAAGCATCAGGGACCAAACAGCATTTCCTTACATCAAAAACCTTTGACAACACTCAAGATACAACACATTTCAAAACATTATCCCTACCTCATAACATCCAAGAGTCTCCATGCATCACCAGTTTCTACCAACATCATTCACCTGGAGTCACAAAATTAAAACCCTAAACCAACCTCACAAGGTTCGATCACTTTTCTCATTCAACGTAAACGGGCCAAAGAAGTTTATTCACATCTAAGCAGCTCACAACAAAAATGTTCGTAATCATGTACATTTTTCAAAAGGTGGCATAAAAGTTATTAAAAGCAGGAAATTCTACGGCTAAAACTTAAAACTTAACTTGCCGCAATCATTTATCCAGATGCAGATCCTACATGTTTTATTTATACTGATGTATTTATTTAGTACAAACATCATTGTAGCAATTAATGTAAAGTTGCTCTCACATCATTCTCACGCCAACTGTATCTAATGCTCCAAAATTCTTAAATCTTCTGCTGATTCTTTTAAACTGCTCTGTCTGACGCTGCAGTGCTGACTAATTTTGTCCCATACTAACATTAAAATGACACAACTGCATTTACAGAGTCTAGTTTCTTTGTTTGTTATTTAGCAGGAGCAGGTGATGGGCTCTGTACGGTGGCCCTGAGGGGTCACAGCACTGCAACACATGCAAAAAGACAAAACACAAGCAAATTATGAAAACGTCTTCATCAATTTGACGACACTTTTGCAACAAAAAATGCGCTGCAAAGACCACAACACATTAGAAAAATGCACATGTGTTTCCAGAGGACACTCAAAAGTGATGCACATGTGCAGACACATGAAAGTTGCTTTCCTGTCGATGGTGTAGGAAAACTATTTATCTCATTTTCCAACACATCTGACTGAAAGAGAACTTTAGAAAAGCTGTGACTCAAAATTTGCGTAAACAACAAGTGTGTCAAGATGTGTGCATCACTTTTAAGTGTCCTCTGGAAACACTTCCATTGTGTTACAGTTTGTTTGCAGTATGTTTTTCTAATGTGTTTTGTTGTGGTTCATTTGCAGTGCATTTTTCCAATGTGTTGTGGTCTTTGCAGTGCATTTTCCCAATGTGTTGTGGTCTTTGCAGTGCATTTTTCTACTGTTGTGGTCTTTGCAGCGCATTTTTCTAATATGTTCTGTAGCCATCCTTTTTCAGCGCGTTTTCCTAATGTGATGTGTTGCTGTCCATTTTCAGCGCATTTTTCTGATGTGTTATACTGTGGCTCATTTGTAGTGTATTTTTCTAATGTGTTGTGTTGCGGTCCATTTGCAGTGCATTTTTCTTAAGTGTTGTGGTCTTTGCAGTGCATTTTCCCAATGTGTTGTGGTCCACTGGTGCATTTTTCTAATGTGTTATGGTCTTTGCAGTGCATTTTTCTAATGTGTTGTATTGCTGTCCATTTACAGTGCATTTTCCCAATGTGTTGTGGTCAATTTTCAGAGCGTTGTTCTATTGTGTTATGTTGTGGTCCACTGGTGCTTTTCTCTAATGTGTTGTTGTCTTTGCAGCGCATTTCTCTAATGTGTTGTGTTGCGGTCCATTTGCAGTGCATTTTTCTAACGTGTTGTGTTGCGGCTCATTTGCAGTGCATTTTCCCAATGTGTTGTGTTGCGGTCAATTTTTAGCGCGTTTTTCTATTGTGTTATGTTGTGGTCCACTGGTGCATTTCTCTAATGTAATGTGTTGCGGTCCATTTTCAGCGCGCATTTCTTAGGTGTTGTGTTGTGATCTTTGCAGCACGTTTTTCTAATGTGTTGAGGCCCATTTGCAGTGCATTTTTCTGCTGTGTTTTGTCGTGGTCTTTACAGTGCACTTTTCTTAAGTGTTGTGGTCTCTGCGGCGCATTTTTTTTTTAATGCTGCACACTTCTTCAAATTGATGATGATGTTTTCATAATTTGCTTCTATTTTGTCTTTTTGCATGTGTCTTCTTAAGTTGCAGTGCTGTGAGCTTTCAGGGCCACCGTAGCTCTGTAATCAAAAAGCGAACTGCAGATAGTAGAAAGGTGAGTAAATCATTTATACCACATAAATGTAAACACAGGGTGAGGAGGAAATGGGTGTAATCTGCACCATCTTCTTCTTTCTGATCACATTAGCAGTTTCCCGTGTTGCAAAGGTGTGACGCACAGAAACATGGGCGTGGCTTGAGGCTGCAGTGGCCAAAAACCGCAGAAAAAACTCAAAACTACTTCATTAAAGCGCATGCGTGAAGGTTATTACTGTTTCTGGTGATTGTAAAACTGTGTGGATGTAAATGTTGTGACGGTTTGTTTCACTAACGGTCGCTCACAGCGAGGTAACAACAGAGAAACTTCAGCGACCGTTTGAATTAAAAACACACATTTGGATTAAATTAAACCACAATAAACATCTAAAACAAGCCCATAATATTCCTGTAAAAGTATTTAACCCCTCAGAAGTGATGAATGTAGCTCAGCTCAGCTACTCAGCAGGTTAACGCTTCATTAGCCACCTAGCTGCTCATTTAACCTGCTTTGTGTTTGTGTTGGAGCTGAAGGAGAAAGGATCCGCACTTTTAGCGGCTCCTGACTCGCTCTGCTCCCGGTGTGAGTGCGTTTTTAATGCGGCCTGCCGCTTCAGGAGTCTTACCGAGAAAATTCAACAAAACTCTGAGGTTTTAACTCATGAACGAAGCTCTTTTCTTCTCCTCTCTTCTCTCTCTGCAGGCTGCAACGGCACGAAATGTCGGCGCAAACAACGCGATACTGAACGAGATGTCGCGAGACTGAGACACTACAAAAACAATGACGNTTTTTTTTTTTTTTTTTTCAGTTTTCAATCACTTTATTGACAATCAAAGTCAGACATTCAACGTCAGGCATCTGGTATATCAATTAGACATAGCATTGTCTATTTGCTGTCTGTCCCAGGTGCCAAAAAGAAAAAACCTTTTTGTTTTTACACAAAACAAATACAAATACAATAACACAAACAAGAACATGGGGTGCTTTCTGCTTAAATATTACCGTTAACAAATAAAAATATGCAGTAAGTCCTTACATCCAGACCATTAGAAAAGGAAAATAAAATAAAATAAGTAACAATAGTAAATAAATACGTATGGATTTATTTATCTCTTTGCTTAGACAAAAGACGGTCGTTTCAGGGAAATGTACGTCTTCCATGGTTTCCAGATGTCGTCAAATTTAGATTGCTGAAGTCTTAATGAGTAAGTGATTCTTTCCATAACAAAAACCTCATAAATTACATCATACCATTCATCTACAGACGGGATGTCTGGATTGAGCCATTTTTTGTAATTGCCTTTCTAGCAGATAGACTCAATATTCCAATTAAATGTTTATTTTTCACACTTAAACTGTCTGAACGTACAAGTCCAAAAAGAAGTTCATCCCACTTAAAAGAAATTTCAGATCCAAATATTGATTGGTCGAGGTTTATTTGGAATACGGTTTTTCATAAATAGAAACTCGTTCGGGTTTTGTTCACTATCACCAACTGGAGGACCCTCGCTGTGTTGGAGGTCGTCGACCCACTCGGACAGACCATCGACATGACTCGGCCACATAATTAAGTGAAAAGTACTTACAAAGTTCGACAAAAACAAGATTTTTTCTTTTTTTTACAACTCCTTTTGACGGTCAAATTATTTCCGCGGGATTTATAAATTTTCCAAAAATGTCCTGATTTCTATCAACTTGTTCTACAGATTGATATTGACATTAATATTCATAAATATTAATGCTTTCCACTCCATAGAAACTCATCACCCCTAGTTCATCCTGTTTACTCATTCTCTTCTGTCCATTTTTCTTTTTTTTTTTTTTTTTTTTTTTTTTTTTTTTTAATTGTCTTTAACCTGCACTGTTTTTATTTTTACCATGTAAAATATTATTTTATCTGTTTGTTCTTTTTAACTTTTTGATGTAAAATTTAGTTTTTGAAAAGCGCTTTATAAATAAAATGTATTATTATTATCATAAAATAGCACTGCACTGGACTACTGATTTTATTATGATGCACCAACCTCATTCCTTTTTTTGTACAGATATTTTTTTTTCTTTTCATTTACTCGAGGTATTGTTATGGCAGCCCATTTCCACAAGTTAATAAAAAAGAAAAAAGAAAACTTGGCTTTTGAGATTTCTTTTTTTTTATTAGCTCATATTGAGTCAAAGTTTTGAGATAAACAGTCAAAATCACGGAAGAAGTCCAAGAATTGCGATAGTAGTTGAAATTTTGAAATTAAACGTTAGATTACAAGAAAGGAAGTCAATTATTTGAGATAAAAAGTTAAAATTATGTACACAAACGTACAAAAATTGATTTAAAAAGTCGAAGTTTGGGGGTAAAAAGATGAACTTTTTGGATAATAAAGTGAAAATTTGAGGAGGAAAAAAAATCTTGAGATAAAAAGTCAGAATTATGAGACAAAAAACTCAAAAATTTGAGATAAAAAGTTGAAATCATATGAAAAAATGACGAAGTATGGAGTTTAAAAAAATCCAAATTTAAGATTAAAGTCATTCTTCTAAGATAATTAGGTCAAAAATTTTAGGGAAAAAAGTTTTTAAAAAAAATTAAGCTACTGCAGTCTAAATTTTGAGATAAAGAATCAAAATTATGAGACAAAAAGTCAAACTTTTTAAGTAAACAAGTCAAAAATCTAAGAAGAAAAAAGAAAAGTTATGAGATAAAAAAGTTAAATAATGTGATAAAAGGTAAAATATTGACTTTTTAGTTTCAATTTATTGACCTCATTACAGGGGTGAAAAAACATCTTTCATTCTTTTTCCTTTTTACAGGTGGAAAATGTTATGTTTACATTATGGAAAATTTTAACTTAAAACAGAAAATGAGTGCTTTAAAAAGATGTATGGGCTATGAAGCTGTTTTTTCATCTTTTAGTGTCTTTTTGCAGTATCCCCAAGAGTCACCCTCACGTTGTTGCTTCATGACATGTTTTTTTTTTTAACTTACCCATTATTCGTCACCCTGTTCGCACTTTAACTACTCCTTGTATGAATCTTGCTTTATAAATAAACCTTACTTATCTGTATTACTCCATCCACAGTGTTCCCATGTAAGTCCTCTCCCAGCACCAAAACCCTCCCAGCATTTCTGGCATCAACAGAAACAGTGAGCCAGAGTTTATCCCCTCACAGTGGTGTTGAACCTCACTAATACTCTTTTGGCTGATTTGGAGCGACTACCTCGTGCCAGGCTCCAAAATCTGGTGTAAGCTTCACCAGACGATGAGAGCCTGTTAGGGCAGATTAACAGTCTTTAACAAGCACATGTGGCTGCAGGACTGAAATAGTAAATCAATATAAGTGTTAGTATAAAGTGAAATGATAATAATTCTGCGACATGACTTCAAAAAGTAGGCTTTATATGTTGTTGCACTCTTTTCATTGAGATTTGTATAAGGGTATTTTTGTCATCCAGATACAACAGAAGGACCAATTGTTGAAAAACTTGGAGACTTTTTTTTTTTCTTACGTGCTCGCCGTTAGACTAAGAATTGGTGTATCTTCCCTTTTAAGGCCTAACCTAAATGAGTGCTTTTATATTTATGTTTCTTACAGACTCATTAAACTGTCACAAGCTCTAAACTTCACTCACTGTCTAAGGCAGTGATTCCCAACCTTTTCCAACTCAGGGCCCACTTTTAAGTCTCAAAAATGTTGGGGCCCACCTTTAACCCAATCAGTACAGAGGATATTTTTTATATTTTTATTGAACCTTTATTTTACCAGGAGTTTTCTCATTGAGATAAAAAAAAAAATCTTTTTCAAGCGAGTCCTGGCCAAGACAGCAGCACATGTTTCATAGTCAGCCAATACAGTCAGTCACATAAAAACAATAACAAGAATTAAGTCAATAAATGATAATAAAACAATTACTTTGTTAATATAAAATGCCTTGTTATTCGTAACAATGACCTGAAATGTAACAGCAACCCAAAATGTAATAACTTTTCAATAATATAACAGATGCTGAGCCCAAAACATCATAACTTTTTCCCCAAAATGTAACAACTTGCTACAATTCATTGTTAAGTTTCAGGTCATGTTACCTATTTGGCTGTAACACGACTTCTTAAAGGACTATTTTTTTATATATGAATATCTGAACATTGTTAATTTCTTTTAAACATGGCTGAGTTTTAACATTCTTAACATTCTTCTGTTTATTTGTATCTTGTATTTACACTTCACTTGGACCAGGCTTTTTTTGGGGAATTTGGCGGCCAATTCGCAATACTTTCACGGCCCGCCGGCGGGCCACGGCCCACAGGTTGGGAACGGCTGGTCTAAGGTAAAGTGCTTTTTTCCAGAAAACAGTGGCAGTTAATATTCAGAAATGAAGAGTGGTTATCCCAATAAGACATGAAAAATCAAATCATAACAAAACTTTATTGCATAACCATGAAGCAGCACTTTATTGGGTAATAATGTGTGAGATAAGAGTAACAGTAGATGCAGAGGTTTAATAAATACGACAGATTTAGGCTCAGCTGACTAAATCCGGGAACAGAATACAAGACTTTCTCATCCTCCTTAGACAGAAATTCACATTTAATGACTCAATATTTCAAACTTTAATGTTGTATTCCACCATCCACCAGATTTAAAAATGAGCAGACAGTCTTGTAGAGTGTTCCCGAGTATCAGTAAAGAAGAAAACCGCAGTGGGAAATAGTGCGATTGTGTGGATTTTCACTGACATGATGCTGCAGATTGTGAGATATTGATGTAGGAGGACAAACCGCTCGTGTTAGACGGAGAGGGAACAAAGCAGAGAATCTATGACTCAGCGAGAGAGAAAGTCTGACTCAAAGAACTGAATGTGACTCATCAAATCCAGCCTGAAAACCTCTGCCTGTTCTTCTGTGTGCAGTCAGTGTTTCCAATCCACTAAATGAAACAAATAAACAGCTTAAACTAATGTCTCCCTCCACTGAAACTGGCTTCTCTTATATCAGCGTTACTTGTCTGCAAATGTCAACAGTGGGAAAAAATGGACGTTAAAGCTCCTGAGAGGATTTTTTTTGTTGGTAAAAAAAATGGACAAAAATGAATTCTAATGCCTCTTCATGACTGACTAACACAAATAAAATCAAAAACAAGATGCTGGATTCTGTTTTTCAGTTGTTTCTGTTGCCTGTAAATCTCACAGGAGGGGGGTAGGCGTCAGATCACAGTTACAAAACTATTTTTTTAGCGTTTCCCACATGTAAAGCTCCTCAATAAATGATATACCTGAAAATAAAAGGTGAGCAAAGAGATAAAAGTACAACTTCAACCAGAGGGGGCGCCAAAATTTATACAAACAAAATAATCCTGACAGGAGCTTTAATATTTCACAAGTTTTTAGTTCCTCTCAGAGATTTTCCAAAACAGTTTGGTCCAGCTTATAAAGTCCCACATCTTATCTTCACCTTCAATATATATTTGAGTATCAACCCTAGAATTACTTTTATAGTATTATTATTGTTCAACCTGCTGCTTTATTATTTCACGTTTACATCAGTTGCATCTCGTTCCATTTGACACTGAACTGGCTGCATTACAAACTCTTGTGTATTTGTAGGTAAACCCGACTTAATGATACAAAACCAAAGTGTCGCAGCCTTCGTCAACTTTTCAGGCAAACATTAAAGCAATCTGTCGGCCACAAGGTGCTGACTCGTGTAACAAAACAAAAATACAACAATGCTGAAGTTGCCGTTTGGTTTATGGCCGAGCCTCTGGGCAACATCTCCAAAGAAAGCAACTTAAGGAGCTTCTACAGAGACACAGCGACATCTACAAACAGACTTCAAGTCCGACAGGAAGTTTGTGCGTGTTTGTGAGCAGGAAGGGAAAGCTGGTCCGTTTCCCAGAATTCACCGGGAATCATCGTCGTCGTCGTCGTTGTTGTTGTCGTCGTCACCAGCCAGGAAGTGAACAGGAAGAGGGAGGAGCCTAGTGTTGCGTCCACTTGATGCTCTTCAGGTCGATTCCGTCCTGAACCATCTCCCACAGAGGACTGAAGCACAAACAGAGAGAAAGAAGTTACTCTGTGTGAGATAATCAGAAAACACATAACTGTAACATAAATTTGTAATAAATCTAACAATAACTTCAAAGTTGACAAAAAGGGGGTAAGAAATATAGAGTATCTGGGATCAGATTTTTCCAATTAATTTCCGAAACAATATTATTTTATTTATTTATTGCCGTCAGCTTTAACCCATAGACTGTATAATGAGTGGACGTAACAACGTTCGGCTCAAACTGAAGCCTCCAGCAGATCGGGGCGGGGGACCACAGACCGACGTCATATCCAGTATTCGGGGCGGGGGACCACAGACCGACGTCATATCCAGTATTCGGGGCGGGGGACCACAGACCGACGTCATATCCAGTATTCGGGGCGGTCCCCATGTATTCCAGATATGAGTCTGGAAAACTTAAAAAAATTACAATACCTCATAGAAACGTTTCTCTCATCCTTACTCTAAGGTAGTATGACGATGTCATCTGGCTGCATGGTGTTCAGGTGTTTTTTATTTTACTGAGAAGTTAGTTTCTCATTAGTTATTGGACGTTAAAAACCGCAATATAAGTTTCGTTTTACGATAGTTGACAGCTGCCGTTCGTGAGTAGTTTTTATCGGGGATATAAAAAACTTTGGGAAAGAGCCAAAAGGAGACTAAACCTTCTGAAGAAGAAGAAATAAATATTTTTATTTCTCTTTTTTACTTGGCTCCACCGGAAATTCTCTACTGCACAGACTCTGGCTGCACAATGGCGGCTAGAGAAACGGGGTTTTTTGGCTTCAAAAACATAGAACGGTGACAGGTGGAAGCACGCTGTCCATTCTATATACAGTCAATGCTTTAACCCATGAAGCCAAAAGTGAGTGAGGAGCTGAAATTTTGGGTCATTTGGGGCTATTACTTATCTAAATTAAACATATCAAATACAAAATATATGATCAGTGTCAGTTATTAAGTCACTATAATCAGAGGTGGAAAGAATTTTTTTAACTCAATTACAAGTATAAATACTGGTGTTAAAATAATACTTCAGTAAAAGTGCCAAGTACTGATGAACTCTTAGACATTCTTGCATTTCTGTCACTTCACTTTCTACACCTTTCTGAACTGCGCCGTCGCGACAAGTCAGCCCTATTGGCTGGAAATATGCAGATGGAAAGTTAGGATATTAATCTAAATTGTGGGTGTGATTACTCTGTAGCGGTATGTGATTTTTAAAGTAGTGAAGTAGATTACATGGTGTTAATTGTACTTAAGTATGAGTAAAATAACACACTTGAAAAAAATATGCTCAAAAGTAAAAGCAGCTAAAAGATCTGCTTAATTACAGTAACGTGAGTATTTGTAATTTGTGACTTCCACCCCGTGACTATAATCATCCTCACCTCATCTCTCTGAGTCTGTGAACCTGCTGGATGCATTTCTCCGCTGTGTAATCCACTTCTTCTTCTGTGGTGAATCTGCCGATACCAAACCTAAAACAAACACAAACAGAAGTTTACATCAGAGAACATTTTATAACTGAAGTTAGACTGGAAGTTTTTTTGTTGCTCTTGCAATAAAGACTGTTTGAAATTTTAGCTGTTTTCAATCACAATTACAATCATTTTTCTATTCCTGATCACAGTCGGACCTAAAAACAAGATCATAATAAGCTGTAAGAACTCTTTAACTGAAGTTACCCTGAGAAACTTTTGCTTTGTGTCCATTTTCTTGACAGAACACGACTTTTCTGTGTGTGAGTCAGGTTTTTGACAAAAAATCTCAAATGTTGCCGTATTACCAGTTAAATGCATCACTCATTAATCACATTTTCTGTGGAAAAATATTTAAAAAACATCTGACAGTCAGAATCAGAACCAGATTTATTACCAAGTAGTTTTTACATCACAAGGAATTTGTCACAGTCTGTTGGTGTGAATAGTTAAGAAAAACCATGAGGTTAAAAAAAGGTAATATCAAGACTATATTAAAAAACAAAAAAAGTTACGATATAAAAACAAATGTATACAAATATGTATATTATGAGACAATGGGATAAACATTTGTACGGAATAACTGTTTGCAATTCTGCAGTTAATTTGACACATTCAAGTTATTTTTCTGTAGTTTTTAACACTGTAGATTTCTGTCCTGTGAAAGTTACCTGATGGAAGAATGAGCCAGATCTTCATCTGCTCCGATCGCTCTGAGGACGTACGACGGCTCCAGAGACGCTGACGTACAAGCACTGCAAGAAAAAAAAAAACACACAGAAATTTATACATCACAAAAATATTTGCTCAAACTTCTCTGTTGAGCTCCATTTAAACGCTACATTTTTCATTAATTCTATAAATGTGAAATTTAAACATTCAGGAGATGGTGTTCGGCTTTAAGAATTTATTTATTCAAAAACAAAAAGCCTAATAATAAAATAAGTTTGGGTCAAAAGTTTAAGCTTCTAGTGTGTGAGGGTTCCGGAATGTTGGGTTCCAAAGCGCCTTTAAGTTTCTTAAAGAGACAGTAACCGAAATGAAGGAGCACAGAGTGTTCCGGAATGCCGGGCTCTGAATGCTGGTGGAGCCTTAAAGAGACAGTAACTGAATGTTTTTAACACAATATCCTCTCTTTAAGAAACAAAACAAAGAAAAAGAGTGTACCGACCTCCCGGACGACAGAGCAACGTCCTTCAGCGCCATCAGCAAACTCTCTCCCTCCACGTAGGCGAACGACAGATTAACGCAACCTGAGAAAATGCAGAGTCAGATAATCAGCCGTTACCTTCCTCTATTACAGAAAAAGAGATTTTAAGGCGTAAAGTTGTGTGTGTACCTGGGTAACGCTGCTCTGGATCCCCGTTCATGATGACATCAGGAATTTCTGCCATGATCTTGTGAACGAGACGATTCGCCAGCATGGAGACTCTCTCATGATCGTACTGAACAAAAACAGAAATACACTCTTATAGTGAGTCTCTGGTTGTTGTAAATGAATATATTTGTGTGTTTTTGAAGTCTGATGATGTTTGATTGTTTTTTTTACCTCCATTTCTTGCTGAGCGATGCTGCAGGCGGCTCCCAGCCCGACAGCCAGAGGGGTGGGAACAGTGCCGGATCGAAGCCCCCTCTCCTGTCCGCCTCCGTTCTGTAGAGGCTCCAAACGCACCCGAGGTCGACGACGCACGTACAGAGCACCCACACCTCCACGCACACACACACATATCAACAATCAAACTCTCTAAGTTAGAAAAACCACTCAAAGTTCAGCGAGCCCTTTCTTATTTGTCGTAAGCTCAGAGAGAAAACGTCGTGTTGCTGTGTTTTACCTTTAGGTCCGTAGATCTTGTGGCCGCTGATGGACATCAGATCAATTTTGGAATCAGCGACGTTGATGGGAACTTTTCCGACAGCCTGAGCAGCATCAGTGTGCAGGAAGACTCCTCTGGAGCGACAGATCTTACCTTTGGATCGGAATATAACACTCTTTATTAACATTTTTTTCAATTTATTCGATTAGCATTTAAAGACCACGCACAACAAATACGTTATAGATCCAAATATCACAGAATGGTTGAACCTAATCGAAAGGGTGTACGCTGAAGCTTATGCTTATTTTGCTGACCCGTTTTGCAAAAGAAAAAGAATTTAAATTGAGTTAACTAATATCACAAAAAACAGTTTCCTGTATAAATACCAAGTTAAGTTCTTTTACTTATTTTGTCGAACTGATCCTGAGTTGCAAGGAGAAATAAAAAATGCACACTAGACAAACACTCGGGTCTTAAGAGGTTAATGGACCAAAAACTAGACATGAGGGAACTTTTTAAGACTCTGTGATCACATTTATCTGCCTCATAGAAGAATAACGGTAATAAATGTGATATGTTTTGATTACCCATCTCCTTGATGGGCTGTTTGACTCCGATCTCGTTGTTCACCATCATCACAGACAGCAGAGAAGTGTCGGGGCGGATGGAGGCCTCCAGCAGCTGAACAAACACACAAAGGGTTAAATTCACAAACTGCTGCTTCAGTGTAGAGCTGGAAAATTAATTTCAAACTAGATTAAACCACAATATGGCCCGCTGAGATATTCTAATCATAGATGTCGCAACATTTCTTCAAACTCAAATGTGTCGGGATACCAGATGCAATTTTTATAGTACATATTTTATGATTTACAACCCTGAACTCACCACTTCGCAACCAAAGAGCCAAATAGCAGGAAATAGCAATTAGAAAAAGCAGAAGGTGGCATAAATGGTCAAAAAGCAGCAAAATTGGGTGAAAAGGGGCAAAAAAAAATGGAGGAAGAACTTCGTAAATTGTGAGAAAGTAGCAAAACTTTTCTGTTTAAAATATCCTTTTTCATTGATCTAATGTAATTCTCTAATTTTCTGACACATTGAATTTTGGGTTTCCACCACCTGTAAGCCATAATCATCAACATTTCAGAAACTTAAAGACTTAAATAAATTTGCTTAGTGGTTAGCTTGGCTGTTTTTTTTCTGTGTTACAGGTTCTTCTTATTATTAACATAACTGTGTTGATTTACTTGATGTTTTTATCCTCTGTGAAGCGTCTTTGAGTGTTCAGAAAAGCGCTCGTTAAATAAAATGTATTATTGTTATTATTATGATTAATGTATGATGAGTCTATGTAAAACCTGGGTTTCACTTTCTGAAATGAGTGACCAAAAATATTTAACTTTTTCACAATATTCTAATTTTTGAGAAGTACCTGTGTATGCAAAGAGAGGTTTTTTCGTGGATTTTTGTTGTTTGTTTTACAAAAGTCCTACATTTCTCCCTCATTAATGTGTGTTTCCCATTCAAAATGAAAAAAATATATAAATATGTATCAGCTCCTTAAAAATAGCAACTGATATCAAGAACACATAAGATGGAGGACCTAAAAATAATGGCACAATAAATCACAATAAATTGCAATATAAGGAAAAAATAATCACACTACATTTGTGGGGGGTTTTTTGGACGAGTTTTTGTTGATGTGTAAAGTTTCTTTACCTCCAGGTCCACCAGTCCGTTTTTCTTGACCGGCAGGTAGGTGACGTCGAATCCTTCAGCCTCCAGAACTCGACACGAGTCCAGGACACATTTGTGTTCGGTCTGTGTGGTGATCACATGACGCTTCTTGGTTTGGTAGAACCTGGCGACTCCCTGCAGGACGAGGTGGGACGTTTTAAAACTAGGTTTAAATCATTTTAATCCTTATATAAAAGTGAAAGGAAACTGTTAAACTGTGTTTGAAATGGCACAACTTTGGATAAAAGAGTCAACAAGCCAATTTTCAAGGTTCAAATTCAACTCTGCTCTTTGGTCGTCGGCTAAATTCAACCACAAAACTTTATCAAACATGTTGAAGAAACAGAGCCAGACACAGACCTTATTTTCGTGGCTCATTTTCAGTCTAATGAAACAATTTTTACTCTAAATAAACACAAACACCTGCTCAGATTTCAGTTTTTGCAGTGCAAGGTCTCAGTGAAAAGCTGAATGAAATCACATTGAGACAATAAGAAGAACTGAGACCTTGATGGCCATGTTGTTGGACTCTGTGGCTCCACTGGTGAAGATGATCTCTCTGGGATCTGCTCCAATCAGATCAGCCACCTGCTGCTCAGAGAGAAAGAGAAGAGAGAGAGAGACAACACAAAGTCAGTGTGACTCGTCCTTTTTAAAAATCAGAATGAATGAAATGAAAACAGCAGACAAAGCTTCAAGTAGCTCAGGAAGAAACTGTCACACTTAATGTCTCTCTACCTTTCTGGCCGTCTCCATGGCGGTCTCGCTCTCCCAGCCGTAGGCGTGCGTCCTGGAGTGAGGGTTACCGTAGTAATTCACCTGGTAAGGTAACATGGCGTCCAGCACCCGGGGGTCCTGCACATAAACGAGTCAGGGATTTAAGAGGAAGTAGCTCTCTTTGGCAGCAATGTCAGATTTTAAACCCTTTAATCCTGCTTTTACACGTTTACACAGCTTCATTTAATGAGTTGATTAAGTGTCCGTGAGGGCTGAACGGTTTCAGAAAAAGATCTAATTGCGATTTTTCTGGCAGATACAGCGATTTCAATTCAATTCATGATTTTCTTCAAATCAAACTTTAGTGAAATTTTCACATTTACAGTAACATTTACAAACTTGACAGAAAATTACATCAAACCATTGAAACATCAAAAGCTTTTACTCTTATGCGAGGATGAAATTAAAAGCTGAAGGTAATAATTGTTTCAAACTTTGAGATAAAAGGTCAATATTTTAAGATGAAAAGTGTAAATTTTGAGAAATAAAGACAAAATTCTGAGACAAAAAGTCAATAAACTTCCAGAGTTTAAGAAATCAATTTAACATTATGTGAAAAAAGTCCAAACTTTCTCATTTAAGGTCAAAATTTTAAGATGACTAAAGTCTAAGATAAAAAGTCTACGTTTTGAAATAAAGGCAATGATTGAGATAAAAAGTTGAAATTTTGATATAAAAAGTCGAAGCTCTAAGGTTTAGGTCAAAATTATACGAAATAGATACAAAATTAAAGGATAAATGGCAAAAAAAAAAAGAATTAAAAGAAGATTTTTAGATAAATAGTCAAATTTTGACATATCTCAAATCCCCGAGTCTAACATCTATTCTTGTTATTTCTAAACTGGACTTTCTAAATTGTTTTTTTAGTTATAAAAATTGAAAAACAAAATCTTTGACTCTTAACTTTTAAAAATAATGTAGTGCAAAATATCCTCAATTATGTCAAGTTAAATAAAGTAAAATACAAAACAATTTAAAACAAAATTTCGATCAGAAAACGTTAAATCATTCAGCCCTAGTGTCCGTCCTTGGTGTGTTTACCAAATGATGAAAGAAAAAGGAAAACGACGCAGCAGCAGAATTACCATGGGTGTAGTGGCCTGGAAATCCATGTAGAGAGGACGAGGCTCATCTTTCTCCAGCTCCTGCTTCTTTATCAACTCTGCAGCACAAAATAAAAACACACAAAAACATTAATTCAGTCAGTTTTGTCCGACTCTGGGTCATGGGTTGTGTTGAATCACAGGTCTGTCGTCTCTTGTGTCACATCACGTCTGTTTAGAGTCTGAATAACTTTTCTCTGCAGCTTCAGTCTCAAGGGGGCAACAAATCTGAGTGTGAACAAACTCTACATGTCTCAAAATCTAACAAAGAATTCCTGAAATAACTGATATAGATGTATGTTCTGAGATTGATGGATTATATGTGTTGATTCATGCCAGATACCTGAGTTTCAGTGACGTGCGTTGACATTTCATGTTATTATTCCTCTTTTGAGATAATTAACTTTGAAATATTTTCTCTAACTTTGTTTAGATTGAAACATCCACATTCACCCAGACACAAAAGTTGGATGTGTGACATATTACATGTTGAATAAACCAAAATCACCCCAGAAATAGAGCTGTGAAGGAGGGAAGTCGTGTTTTTAGCTGAGTCACTGAGGTTCATAAGTTCACGGCTGTTTCCACATAAATTTATCTCTATCCTCCTCCCTCTTTCTGCTCTGTTGCTTTGTTTCCAAGTTTCTTACATCATTCATTACAACATTAAAACGTATGAGCCAATTTACGCAACTTAATAAAATAAAAAATAAAAACATGGCTTTGTTGAGGATTTTTTGAAGCCCATATTAAGTCAAAATTTTGACATTAAAAGTCAAAATATCGAGATAAAGGGTCTTAATTCTGAGATGAAGTCAAGATATTGTGATAAAAGGTTTACATGTTGCGGTAAAGAGTTAAAATTATGAGACATTTTTTTAAATTTAGAGATAGTAGTTTCAAAATTATAAGAAAGACATCATAATTTTGAGATAAACATAAAAACTGTGAGATGAAAGTCAACATTATGAGATTTAAAAGTCAAAATTATGAATAAACAGTTGAAATTTAGGGATCAAAAAGTCAAAATTATCAGAAAAAAAGTCACAATTCTGAGAAAAAAGCTGATTTTTTTAAGATAATTTCCTATGTTATATCTCATATAGATGATAAACTCTCAACAGAGCCATATAATATAATTTTGTTTATGTTTTTTAACTAATTTTACTGTAACTGAAATAATAATACTGTCCATTGAGTGAATGCTTTGAGAGGTTTTACACAGATACCGTGATGTTACTGTAAGAAAGCTTCATTAGTTCACCCGAATATCTTCAATTTATCGAACTTTAAAGACAAAAAAGTTTTGATTTCAACAATGATGCTCAATGAAATGCTCTTTTCGAGTTAAGGACAGTTTTATTCACCACAAGGGCACTGACATTATTAACATTTAAGAAGAATCACACAATGTATCTTTAATAAGTCCACAGAAAACTGATTTTTCTAACTTATTTTGTACTATTGTGAACCAGCAGAGGATAAGATACTTGTGTCAAAGTGCTCTTTGTCCTCAGTTACCTCTAATATCACTGACTTAAACATTTGGTTGTTAAAAGTCAGTTGGCCGTTGGAAGAGTCTTTGCAGATACTTTAAAACTCCTGTTCGATCATCTCATTATTCAGGTACTTCCAGCTGCTGGAGGCAATGTGGCTCTCATGAAGCCAATCACTATCATGTATTTTGGGACTGCCCAAAGATATCCTGTTTCTGGCATAAGGTTCACACTGAGTTAGAAACTATATTTGAGACAAAAATTACTTCCAATTGGGGTGAACTTTTCTTTGGACTTTTAACTTCAATGACCATGAACATTAGCAATAAGAAACTGTTTGGAATACTGAGTGCAGCAGCTAGAAAAGCAATCACAAAGAAATGGCTAAAACCATATACACCTACTATGAAGGAGTTGTATGATATTATATATGAAATATTTGTGATGGAAAGAATAACCTTCTCTTTGAGGCTCCAGAACAGGAAATTTGAGGAAATCTGGAAGAGGTGGAATAAATACTCTGCCCTGAAATGCCGAACTTTTGTTTAGAAAGGGGGAGGAAGGGGGGAAAATCCTTTTATTTATTTTATTCTATTTATATTTGCTTTTTTTTTCTTTCCCTTTTCTCTTCTAATTATACTGTGGTATATCCAAACCCCATGTTCTTACCAATATATGTTGTTTTTTTGTTTTTCTTATGCATAAAATTGTATAACAGATAAATATGGATAAGATTGTAAATGTAGAATGCAGAATGTACAGTCATTAAATGATCCTAAATAAAGATAAAATAAAATAAATAAATAAATAAAAAAAAAAAACAAGTCAGTTGGCCAACAGAGCAAAACACAATGAATATCCACCTTTTACTATTTTAGGTAAAGTATTACATAACTTCCACAATCTCGAATAAGAGGATTAAGACGATCCAAGCCAAACACCCAAAATAATAAAGAGGGTTGGGACCATAAAGATGTTGAAACTTTACATTAGGATGAATGGACTTAAATGAGCCCAACTGAGAGATTATGAAACACAAGAATCTGTCAGCTGAGTCCCTTGAATCTTTCCTTTTATAGGTATAAGTTTGTATATGGGTCAATGACGTGACGTCCCTTTTTTGTGTCTGAGTGCAATATTTCCTTCCATCATGAATTGAGTATTTCATCACATGTATTTCTTTATTCTATGAAACCTGTGTTATTTGAACACATCTTTAAACTATTAAAATATAACATGTTTTTTTGTGTTTTGGTTCCTCAAACCCCCAAAATGTCAGGTGGTGCAACCGTCCTGACAAGTATCCACAGTAATTAAACTCTAAAAATTGAATGTCAGTTATTGTAAATGGAAATTAAAAATACAGTGGCATTATTTTATGCTTGAACCTTTTTAAATAAAACATTCTTTGCAAATAAAAATAATTTTAAAGCTGTTGAGAAATTTAAAAAACTTTTGTCCCGTAATTTTCACCTTGTCAAATGTCAGGGTGGTGCAACCGTAACATTAGACTTTTATTTTAAAGTGAAGAGAATAAAACAGGAAACAGGAAACTGCATCAGCCAGAGGAGCCCAAATGACTTTTGTGACCAAGTGGAAAAGTTTGTAGATTTCTCTGAAATACTGATAAAAAAGGTTTTTTCACTTCATTGGTGACTGGAACAATTTCCATGTCAGGTGGAACAACCAATGTAATAATGTGAAATGTTATTTTAACATCAAATTATTTATCTTATTCACAAATAAAAGAAATGAAACACACAAAATGAAAATGTATGAGTCTCTACAGACACTTGAGAGATACTTGCCAATAATTTCACACAGAAAAAATAACAGGAACATATAAATATATTTTCATATATTTGGTTGCGCCACCTGACATTTTTGGGTGCTCAAATTAAAAATACTAAAAAATTATGAACCTAAAATCTTTGAAATGTTGGTCAACGACTGAAATCTGTTAGAAAACATAATTCTTCACTCAGAAATATGTTTTTATCCATTTTCAAAGAACTTTTTTAAGAATACATTTTAGACCCTCTTTTTGTTATTGACCCACATCTCAGTGTGTTCTGTAAATAAAGTTTAGTTTTATAGTGTGATGAAGTTTCCAGACTCAGATTAAACTGCGTCACTTTGGGATTAGCACGGTGCTAACTGCTCTGCGCCACTTTAATCAAACACTGATCCGGACTAACGTCACCTTTCTGCAGGGAACTGGCGGCTCTGCCATCACAGCCCAGCCGGAGAGGGATCCACGAGGCCGGCTTGAGCAGCCGGGAGGAGACGGTCCTGCCCGGGGAAAGCATCTCGTTGGCGGCGTGTTTTCACCTGGAGACCCGCTGACCTCCGATACCAACAACACACGGACTGCGATCAAAACACCGGTCTGGACCAGTTCAACCCGGTTTAAACTGCACGTTTCAGCCGAGGAAGATGGAAAAGAAAAATCACAATTTAAAAATTAACAGTTAGTGGTAGAAAGGTTAGGTTTGTGTGAAGAAATGTTGCCGCTTGTCACTTACATCAGGTTACGACACAGATGAATTTAACGAAAACAGCCGTTAACGGCGACGACATCCGGTACTGATTTTCAAAATAAAATATATTTATCTCGAGCTCAAAGTGTAGATCATTAGTCACTGAAGGTAGAATAAGATGTTTAAAGAAACGATTTCGATATAAAATACAGAAAAAACAGTTTGAGCAGGAAGAGAAAAAGATGCTACACTAATATTACAACACGTTGAAATAATTTTTTTAAAAACAATAATAGATATTTCTGCAGCACTTTCCACTACAGTTACAAACTACTTTACTGAAAGAATACAAGAGAAATAATAGAGAAATTTGCAAAAGACAAGATGAAAAACAGAAAAATAACACTAGAGGGGATACCTGCATTCCTGTTCAGCAAATAATAATAATAATAATAATACATTTTATTTCAAAGCGCCTTTCAAGACACCCAATGTCGTTTTACAAAGGGTAAAAACACATAAAACAAAATAGAGTTAAAAACAGCAACATAAAAGCAATAGAATAAGGGACAATATGGAGCAGTAGGTATTTTGAAACAGATGCTGGATGTTGAAATGCTTAGCACCGCATTTCAACACTCTTGCATTTCCTTGTAGGCAAAGCTCAATGTTGAAATGCTGAGCCTCATTTCAACATTGACAGTTAACATACGATGGTAAAACGGCGTAAAAGGCTAAAAGAACTGCAATAAATGAAACATATATTACTTTAAAATGAACTTTCATCCATTTTCTATACCGTCTATCCTGCTATTCAGGGTCACGGGTGGCTGGAGCCTATCCCAGCTGTCATTGGGCGAGAGGCGGGGTACATCCTGGATTGGTCGCCAGTCAATCGCAGGGCTGACACCAAACGGGGAATCGAACCAGCGACCTTCTTGCAGCTGCGCCACCATGCAGCTCTAAATTTTTAACTTGTCGATTAAATATGATATTACACTCAGTTGAAAGCAAAAATCTTGGGGTTGCCTTGAGAAATGCTTCACTGTGGGTCTCAGTTTGAACTTATGGCACAATAAAAAAAAAAGACTATATTCTATGAGACACCACTTTAATTTAATTTTCTGTGAATTATTAATGACAACTTAGGGATTCCATTATTAGAACCAAATCAGCCTTACAAGATTTTGAATAATAAGTCTTATTTTGTGATTCACAGACCTTTCTTCATCTTGATCCGGTGTCTTCCTGCAGCTTGATGCATCTCTGTTTGTTGCTGTTTCAGCGTTGCACAAGAAGCGGAAACTTGTTCCTGACTTCCTCTGGACCACACGCTGCTCCCATGCTGCTCTGCAGTTTGTTTTGGTTCCGTCTGTGAGGATCAGAAAAAAATCTCATTAGTCTGTGGTTACATAAAATAATCCTCACATGGTTTGCATAACTGTTAATGAATAATGTGGATTCCTAAATACCACTTTCATGTATTAGACTAATTATTATTGTTTAAGCATTGGGGGCATTTCCTGTCTGTGATGCACTGACCTTGCCTAGGTGACCAATGTGCACTGCTGAAATGCAACATTTTTTTTTTTTTACCAGAAATAAATAAATAAATAAAATACCCTGAAAAAGGGAAAAGGGTCTTGTGCTGTTTATCCATCCAACATTTGGTATGTTGTCTTTTTAGGGGTGAATTAAAAACAGTGTTTAAATGTTGACATATCCCTTTGTTTTCGTATACTTACAAAAACATTTGTTTATATTATATTTCTTTATTTTATTTACAATGTACAGACCAATTCAAAAATAAAAATCAAGGAAAAAGTTTTTTTTTTTTTATGGAAGCGGATATGCAGACAATCATAAGGTCTATATACTAAACCTACAGACACTGCATGATAAATACTATACTCATAAATACAAATGGTCTACAAAACCACCAATAATACAACACTTCAAAAGAGAAGTACAACATTACATTAGTAATCTTGAAAGAATTCAAGAAAAAAAGAGTAATAAGAACTTTAAACTATTTTAAGGAATTGAATATGTTGTCAGGTGGTGCAACCAAATATATGAAAATATATTTATATGTTCCTGTTATTTTTTCTGTGGGAAATTATTGGCAAGTATCTCTCAAGTGTCTGTAGTGACTCATACATTTTCATTTTGTGTGTTTCATTTCTTTTATTTGTGAATAAGATAAATAATTTGATGTTAAAATAACATTTCACATTATTACATTGGTTGTACCACCTGACATGGAAATTGTTCCAGTCACCAATGAAGTGAAAAAACCTATTTTATCAGTATTTCAGAGAAATCTACAAACTTTTCTACTTGGTCACAAATGTCATTTGGGCTCCTCTGGCTGATGCAGTTTCCTGTTNGTTTACCTAACATGTTAAATAACATTTATCATGCCTGCGTGCAGTACCATTCCACACCAGATGGTGGCGCTATTGCAACAATAACATCACACCTGCTCCACAGGCCGCAGAGGAAGAAGAGGACAGTATCCTGGACTGTTTATCGAAGACATGCCCATTAGCTCCCACAGAAGTTAACAAGGAATTAACAGTTATTTATATTAAAACATCAGAATGAAGCGTCATCACTCACGGTGCAGGATCTCACATTAAGGTGAGGCTTTTATTTTGTAGGAGCTCCGTTAACTGACTGTTGTGTTTACTTAGCCTGTCGTTAGCATGCAGAGCTAACATGTCAGAGTACAGCTGTGGGCTCATCACGACACTTCTGTGGGGCTGTGTTTACCACTTTTTACACTCTTAAACACCATTTAATAACTATATTATACGAGCTTTTATGGACAGGAGCTGTTTTTGCGTCGAGTTAGTTACATTAGCGGCAGTGACGTTGATACAAATGTCTCCAACGGTTATTTAACAGACGTTTATTTTCACCAAAACACGCCAAGATTTAACTTTTAATATGTCTCAGTATTTTATTAGTTTAACATTATTATTTATTCGTGGGATATTTGGATTTTGAAAAAGTATTTTCCTCTTTCTGGTCCCTCCCACTTTGCATAACTGACTGACTGACAGGCCGGTCAGTTATCTGTTGCCATGGTTACGGTCAGTTATCGGACATTCCCTCGGACGTTAAAGCTGTTGCCATGGTTACCGTAGAAACTGTATAAGACTTGTATGTCAATCACGAATGTTCCAGTTTCAGATAGGGGTCAATGAGGTGACGTCCCTTTTTTTGTGTCCGAGTGCAATATTTCCTTCCATCATGAATTGAGTATTTCATCACATGTATTTCTTTATTCTATGAAACCTGTGTTATTTGAACACATCTTTAAACTATTAAAATATAACATGTTTTTTTGTGTTTTGGTTCCTCAAACCCCCAAAATGTCAGGTGGTGCAACCGTCCTGACAAGTATCCACAGTAATTAAACTCTAAAAAATTGAATGTCAGTTATTGTAAATGGAAATTAAAAATACAGTGGCATTATTTTATGCTTGAACCTTTTTAAATAAAACATTCTTTGCAAAGAAAAAGAATTTTAAAGCTGTTGAGAAATGTAAAAAACTTTTGTCCCGTAATTTTCACCTTGTCAAATGTCAGGGTGGTGCAACCGTAACATTAGACTTTTATTTTAAAGTGAAGAGAATAAAACAGGAAACAGGAAACTGCATCAGCCAGAGGAGCCCAAATGACATTTGTGACCAAGTGGAAAAGTTTGTAGATTTCTCTGAAATACTGATAAAAAAGGTTTTTTCACTTCATTGGTGACTGGAACAATTTCCATGTCAGGTGGTANAGGGGTCAATGAGGTGACGTCCCTTTTTTTGTGTCCGAGTGCAATATTTCCTTCCATCATGAATTGAGTATTTCATCACATGTATTTCTTTATTCTATGAAACCTGTGTTATTTGAACACATCTTTAAACTATTAAAATATAACATGTTTTTTTGTGTTTTGGTTCCTCAAACCCCCAAAATGTCAGGTGGTGCAACCGTCCTGACAAGTATCCACAGTAATTAAACTCTAAAAAATTGAATGTCAGTTATTGTAAATGGAAATTAAAAATACAGTGGCATTATTTTATGCTTGAACCTTTTTAAATAAAACATTCTTTGCAAAGAAAAAGAATTTTAAAGCTGTTGAGAAATGTAAAAAACTTTTGTCCCGTAATTTTCACCTTGTCAAATGTCAGGGTGGTGCAACCGTAACATTAGACTTTTATTTTAAAGTGAAGAGAATAAAACAGGAAACAGGAAACTGCATCAGCCAGAGGAGCCCAAATGACATTTGTGACCAAGTGGAAAAGTTTGTAGATTTCTCTGAAATACTGATAAAAAAGCTTTTTTCACTTCATTGGTGACTGGAACAATTTCTATGTCAGGTGGTACAACCAATGTAATAATGTGAAATGTTATTTTAACATACAATTATTTATCTTATTCACAAATAAAAGAAATGAAACACACAAAATGAAAATGTATAAGTCACTACAGAAACTTGAGAGATACTTGCCAATAATTTCACACAGAAAAAATAACAGGAACATATAAATATATTTTCATATATTTGGTTGTGCCACCTGACATTTTTGGGTGCTCAAATTAAAAATACTAAAAAATAATGAACCTAAAAACTTTGAAATGTTGGTCAACTACTGAAATCGGTTAGAAAACATAATTCTTCTCTCAGAAATATGTTTTTTATCCATTGTCAAAGAACTTTTTCTAAATAAGTCTTTAGACCCTCTTTTTGTCATTGACTCACACATTGATTCTCTACGTAAAGTTGCTGCAACTGTTCGGTGACTGACACAGACCAAACAGAGTCAGGGATCAATAACAACAGTGTCTGTTACTGTTCTGCCCTAAAGTTCATGTCCTCTGGGCTAAAATACTCAATCCAAACAACACAGAGACAGAAGAAACTCTCA
The DNA here is from genome assembly GCA_008086565.1 of Thalassoma bifasciatum. Taxonomy (NCBI): domain Eukaryota; kingdom Metazoa; phylum Chordata; class Actinopteri; order Labriformes; family Labridae; genus Thalassoma; species Thalassoma bifasciatum. The sequence continues at coordinate 4,302 of RPOG01002190.1, read as the reverse complement.
GGGGCGTCTGACGTTGTTAACCCCACTTTAGATATATAAACAGGAAGTTACAGTTTGACTCTTCCTCCAGGTGTGACCATGCTTCTGGTTGCTGCCACCGCCAAAGATCAACGAGAAGTTTGAACGAGAAGGTGCCGTCACTTCTGCCGCAGTCATGGGAACAACGATGAGCGAGCCGTGCATCTACGACAAACTGTCCGAGAGCATCGACATCCTCCGACAGTCGGGCTACCGCTACGGCATGTCGGAGAGGGAGATCGAGAGGTTTATAAAGCAAGTCCTGGAGACCAACGAGCCCCGGAGAGAGCCGCCGCAGTTCCCCATCATGAGAGCCACCATAAAGGTCCGTAAATCATTAAAGCGGAATCATGTCACGGTTTTATTTCCTTCCTGTATTTGTGTTTTCCTGTGTAACCGCTCAGAGTTTGCCCCTGTTGTCTCTGCAGTTCGTGGTGGCGGTGGGCTTCCTCCTCGTGGTGGTGTTGGCCTTCACCTACCCTCAGAGCGCCCCCCAGCTGGGTCTGGTCCACCTGGGCTGCTACAACTGGTCGTCCCCTCTCAGCCACGTCCGCCTGCTGTCTTTACCCATCGCTAAAAAGTACAACCTGCAAGGTCTGAGGCATCCCCCCCCCACCTCTATTTCTGCTCTGATAAGACAAAGCAAACTCAAACGTCCCAGGAAACAGCTTTCTACAAAAGAAAAAGTACTTTTCTCATCCATTAGATTCAAGAGCGGAGAATTTATTTCTATATTTCTGTAACTTGAAATCTGTCAAAATACCAGATACATTTTTTGCAGTAGATGTTTTCTGCTCTACACCAGAGTAACTCAACCCTGCACAACCAAAGAGACAAACTGTGACAAACTACCTTAACAAAAGAAACAATCTAAGTGGTAAAAAGAGGGAAAAAATAACGAAGAGTAGCAACAACACTCAGTTTGATACGTAAAAATTGCCAAAAAGCAACAAAAAATTGGCATTTAAATTGGGAAAAAACCTGGAAGTACTCTAAAAATAGCAAAGAGTAGCTATAAAACTTGGGTTGATGTAGTAAAAATCGCCAGTAAGCAACAAAAAATTGGTAACAAACCTGGAAGTACTCTAAAAATAGCAAAGAGTAGCAATAACATTAGTTCGAGGTAGTAAAAATTGCTAGAAAAGAAACATAAATTGGCATTTAAATTGTGGAGAAACCTTGAAGAACTCTAAAAATAACAAAGAGTAGAGTTAACACTTGATTTGAGATAGTAAAATTGCCAAAAAAGCAACAAAAACACAATTAAATCGGTTAAAAAAAAAACTGGAGATACTCTAAAAATAGCAAAGAGTAGCTATAAAACTCAGTTTCAAGGAAGTAGAAATTGCTAAAAAGCAACAAAAATTGGCATTTAAATTGGGAAAAAACTGAAAAATACTCCAAAAATAACAAAGAGTAGCAATAACACTCAGTTTGAGGTCGTAAAAATTGCTAGAAAAGCAACAAAAATTGGCAATTAAATTGGAAAAATAACATAAATACCCAAAAGTAGCAAAAAAGGTCCAAAAGTGGCAAAAAAAAATAGTGGAGAGTGATTGAAATGGCCAAAAAGCAACAGACATTAGACAAATTCTTAGAGTAGCAAAAAATGGTGGAAAAAGTGAAGAAAAACAGTGAAAGTCGAAGTTGACAATAGTCAGTTTGTTGCAAATAATGGTTAAAAAGAGTGAAAAGTGTCAAAAATGGACAAAAACAACAAAAACTGGCAAGAAAATCAAGAGATGAACCTGGAAAATAGTGAGAAGGTATTAAAAACTGGTCCCAAAGTTGCAAAAAAGAAGTAAAAAGTGATTGAAATGGCCAAAAAGCAACAGACATTGGACAAATTCTGAAAGTAGAAAAAATGGTAAAAGTAATGAAAAACAGTGAAAAGTGGAAGTGGAAAATAGTCAATTTGTTGCAAACGATGGTTAAAACGGGTGAAAAGTGTCATAAATGGGCAAAAACAACAAAAATTGGCAAGAAAATCAGGAGATGAGCCTGGAAAATAGTGAGAAGGTATCAAAAATGGTCCAAAAGTGTCAAAAAAATTAATGATAAGTGACTAAAATGGATGAAAATCAGTCCCAGTTATAGTGTGTTAGTGTGTATAGTGGGTTGTTGTTGTTGTTGTGCTGTAATTAATGAAACTGTTCATGTTCAACAATGAGTTTGTTTAAAAACAGAGAAGATGGGAACCTTGAAATAATCACACAAAGAATTGCAAGATATAGGAAATAATAAACACGATTACATTATTTTTGAGAATTGTTCAGCCCTAGTTTGATGTTTTCTTTTCTGTGCGTGTGTGTGTGTGTGTGTGTGTGTGTGTGTGTGTGTGCTGCAGGTTTCCATGAGTGGTGGAGCGCCGGCTCCCTCAGACAGAACCTGGTGAACTGTTCGGGCTGTGCAGAGATTTCCTCGGTGCTTGAGGTCCCTGAAAGCCTCAGAGGAACGGTGACTCTGCGACGAGGGCCACAGCTGGTGCTGCTGAAGGTCAGAGGTCAAACACACACACACACACACACACACACACACACACACACACACACACACACACAC